>PDGT01000014.1:1630881-1696627 GCA_003671415.1 Megathymus violae
TATCTATACATACTTATTTTACCCGAACGAAGTCGGGACGGGCCGCTATTTGCCATTGCCGTATAGTTAGAGTATTATAAGTTGTCTTTGTAATGATATATCATACGTGCATAAATTATACGTCGGATCTGTGTCTCGTCGAGTCAAAATTTGTCGAGCACAACACTACGTATTACAAATAAAGTACAGGGTACCCTTTCGTCTCATCAACTTCTCATTATTATTTTTTATGTTTGTAATAAGCTTTAAAAACATCCGTTGTTCTCATCACCACTCACCTTTCTAATATAAAATTGGGAGTCACATTTTCGTGCCGAATTCTATTGTGTGAATAATGCCACTATTTTGTAGCTTGTTACAAATCCATCTCGATATGGATAAACCACTAAGGGATTCACATTTTAGTTGTATTACTAAATCTTCCTTTAAAAGCCAAATATGGCTCTGAAGTGTAATTTTACAATTTACTAAATTACTAAACGAATTGCGATCTTCATAAAATGCTTAAAAGAATCATTAGAAATTATTAATATTTAATTTCATATGTTGTCCGTTAATGAAATAAATGCCGAGGTGACCATATTAATAAGCTTAATAGCAATTGAAGCGCTCAATCCCAGCGACTTATGTTGCTCATGTTGTTGTTCATCATGGTCATAACTTATAATTGTTCCATTGCTGGATTGGGTTTCGCTTAAAATAGCATTGATCAAAGTTCATTGACTTTAGCAGGTTTCAGAATATTGTCAAAAACTTTGATATGCAAATTACCTTACATTTATTTTCCTTTACTGAAATAACAGATAAACTAGGAGAGTATTCGTGCACGAATACAGTCGGTAAGGTATTTTGCCCTGCCCCGCTAGTAACCAGCCTCCGTCTAGAAGTGGAAATTTTATGTGTTCCCGTCGCAGTGTCGGGGAGCTAGAGATGAGCGGAATTTAATTTTTGGTTAGCAACGTATGAGTATTTTCTAGCTAGGTTAACTATCAAATCCTTGACACATCGCATTGTGTGACCATTCATAGAAAAGTCGGTGCCGTCATTTGTTAGTAAATAAACCTTTTACTTTGGTTAAACTAATCTTCTGTTTACCGGTTCTTCTGAATCTGATCTAAAATCATTGAGATAATGTTGATGATATCCGGTTAATCCGGTGCGATCGTATTCACTGATATTCCTCAATTGTACAGTGCGTCATTTTATTATTACCTCCGCAATTAAAATTAGAAAAACGATTGCTGTGACCAAAAATATTTATATTAATCTGTCACTATATAATATGTACTGACAAAATATTTGTCCCGGGATTTGATCGTCCGTATCGTGTCGCCACACAAATCCAGTTAAGTAAAGCGTGAAATGATATTATAACTTAAGGGTCCAACTATTACATCGCAATAATATAATGCTCGTCCATTTGTCAAGGTTTATGTGGCCAGATCTATTAAAATTTATGTCCAAATTAGCCAATACTGGTGTTTTATGGACGTGAATACGACACTTTATCTTTTTCGAAAGCGCCGGCCTTGGATATTTTACGCGGTAATATGTGAACGCCGAAGATGGCCTATGGTTGTGACACCAATGTGCAACAGGTATTTTATTGACAGCAACCATCTACATAGGTGCCGATATAAGATCAATAAATTTTGGTCATTATGGATTGGAAACTCGTGCGGGAAGGGTTCAGTGTTTACTATTGTAAGGGATTATATTGACGTATATTTCTGTGCAAAGTTAAAGGGAGATATTTTTGTGTAGGTTTTCCTGTACGTTGGGGTACACATATTATCTGCATTTTTTTTACAAAATGTTCCATATCCACTTATTTCAAAGTTAAGGAGGCAGAGCTATATAGTAAAAAATATATTTCTTTCAATTCTCGGATCAAAAAAACTCGAAATGCCCTTTGATTCGAAAAAAAAATAATTTTCTGCGTCAACATCACGGCTAACAATCGATTATTTATAATCGTTAACAATCAGAACCATTTTAAACATACAACTCAGATCCGCAATAGATTCTCTAGCGTCATTATTACTACAGTTGTAGTATTTTAAGTGTATCGCATCACTCATAGCTCGTGTCAATTGTAACTTATCTACTTACCAGTGAAAATGTTCTGAGCACTTTTATGCTTCGTAGGGCGCATTAAGCTGTCAGTCCAGATTGTTATCGCTAGATAGCTATCGTTAAGTTAAGTTACAAGTCGTCGAGGGGCATAAAACATTCGACTTCTAAGGATCGATCGAGGATTTCTTGTTTTTTTTAATCCAAAATAGATTTTGATGCCAATTGAACGTAGACATATTGGACATGTGTTCAGGTGTAAGTTAAATATGATTGCCATCTCCTCGCTCAGTCGCTCACGATCGCATGCACAATATCATTTTCTTTCTGAACGTGCCGTCCGAGCACACGAGTATTAATTAAACAACAAAAAATATTGCGTTTTTATTTTTTTATTGCCGGAGATTAATGGTTAGCCAAATAATGACCAGTAATTACTGAGCAGTGTTTGAGAAAGATGAGTTATTTGTTGCTTGGTTTTCATTGTTTTCTTGGAGACGAAGTGAGAACAGATTAAGTATAGTACTGTGACTGTACACGTCTTTTACGAGAAACCCGATTGGAAGATGATCGTTACGCTAACTAACTAGAGATTGCATTCGAATGAGTTGGCATTTTTATGTTTATCCCATATCCCTTCACCTTCATCGAATCGCCTTTGAACATAGACAATGATATATACTTTTTTATACTATTTAGTCACTCAAAGGTACGCACCCAGTTTAAACTTCAATCCTTTGAACTTCTGCCACAAAAATCTGGTTTAATAAATTAAACGGAGGACTATACTAGATCGTCGAAGCGAGTATTTCAATACACAATCACGTATCTGCCAAATCGAAAATTAAACCCGGGACCTTACGAGCAGGCAGGTCAGGGGTTTAAATACTAGGTAAATAAATACGGATCTTAAATAATGCCCTACTACTTTTGATTAATTTAGGTTTATAAAATAAATGAATACGCAAGTATTACTATACAAAAAATAAGATATCTACATATATATTGATTAATAATTCGTGTTGGTTATCATAAATGTAAGGAAGTAACATGTGAGTGGTTGCATAACAAACCACACAACGATATGGTACAACTGTCAAGGTTAAGCTCCTAATGGCTGAATATTTTAAATATCACAAAAATGTTGCGAAAATCTCGCGTGCATTAGCCACAATGAGCGTTTAAATTGATGTGGTCACTTCTAAAGAGAACATTTATAGCTTAAGGGGGTTAGTTAACCTGGCCTTCCAGAGTGTCGACATTCAGTTGTGTCAGACTTCTGCGAACCGGGGCGTACAGTGAAGGGACTTACACCGAACTCCACCGTCCTAGTACACCGTTCTAGTAGCAGTGTTCTGAAAAACCAGTGTGAGATGCGCTTTAACCGGGTTGAAAAAACAATCTGAAGAAGAGAATCTATACAGGCTGGATAAAAAAAAATCTGGTACACCAAAAGCGCTTTTAGTTATTAGCTGTTAGCTGAAAGGCATTTTTTTACCAATCGCTTTACTTCATGTAATTTAATCTAAAAGCAATACACTCATCACACTTTCATATAACTATGAATGAGCAGTAAGCCATCGAGGAGATATCAATACAGGGTAATGGCAAGTAATGACTTTGATATCGCAAAATTACATCACCTTATAACAGCTAGTATATTTTATTACGACATCATTAAGATTGAGTGCAGTTGAATGGGCATGTTGAACGGGTGAAACAGATGTTTTTGAATATTTTTGGAGGTCTATCAGCCAACGAAATCTGGGGGCGTATCAGTGCCCTCGCCAAGAAGAGGAATGGGTCAATACCCACCTTTTTTCGAAGTGCATCGTATTTTCGAACTCTTATAGCATCGGTATGGATAATGCTTAGATTTAAGAGAGGAATGCTAAAATTATAAGAATAAGATGGAGTTATTACACTTCTAATTCTAACAAAGTTTTAAATTTTTTTTAATACCTAAATTACATCAATTTCGGTACTGATTGAGTGACTCATAAATCTAGCACATCCTAAGGCACTCACCGAAGTATTAGGAAACTGAAATTTGATATGCAATCTAGGATTTGCACACAGACTACAATATAATTAAGAAATCTGTAACTAATATTCCCATAAAGTGAGGTACAGTTCTTTGTTTCTTACAAATAATAGGTATCCTACAAAAACAATGAGATCCCACCAAAAAAAATTCATGTATGTTGCCGTAACTTACAAATTTTCACTGTTAAAAATTTATCAAATCTCATGGAGAGCTAACCTCCTTACTTTACAAGGTATTTATTACTTTACTAACCTTAATTCTACAAATGCACACATCTACATCTACATCATCTTTCTACATCTCCGTCAAATAACATAGTTAAAAATTGAGGCTTGGAACCGATAGGTTTTTAACAGTGAAAGCATTATTGTGTTGTGAGTTTTGGCTACCACTTTTTACATGGAATGGTTTTAGTGGGATTTAATTATTTTTATCCCTGCTTTTGGTGTCGATACAGCGAGATGACCTGAGGTTTTTCCATTTGAGTGATAAATGGTCACTGCTGCCCATGCATCTCCGTCTGACACCTAACACCTGAGCTTCACAAATATATTACTTTCCAAAACGAAAGCATAATTAAATTACTTGCATCTTAAATATGACTTTACAAGTGTTACTTACAGAGAGTTGGACATGTAAAGAACCTTAGCACTATGACTTTAAAGTTTTGGCATGAGATATGTCTTTATTTATGTATGTACCAAATACTTAATCATACGAAATACGGAAGCGATTTTAACATTTGCGACAAGTGGTCACCCAACTTGTGATCGTTTCTAATATTGCTTAATTTAATTTCGTAGTTCTTTAACGATTGACACAAGCCATGAACTCTTGGCGGTATCGTTACAATACGACTACACTTCCACCGATTGCTATATCTGGCGAATTTGCGGATTCAGTGTTCTTAAGATAATCTTAGGAAACTTTTGTTTTTACTTGCGAGCGTAGTATGACTCAGAATGCCATACAAACAACATTGGTTTCACACGCACGTACTTGCTCGTCATTACCTGTTTGTTTGTTACTGTTTACTTAGTTTTAATGGTCATATTAATGTAAAATGGTGTTGTGACTATGCGTTTTGATCAATCTTTCTATTATTAAAGTATCCTTCGACACCGTTTTTAATATTTTATTTTATGGGTATAATTTTTTTGTGTACGTTGCCCAATAAGTATATTTTTGTCAATGTTAAGAATTCTTCCAGTTACATCTTTTGCATTTAATGTCCATTTTTCAAAGGCTGACAAGCCGAAAATAGCAAGCAAGCAAACAAGCAAGAAGGCGGCCGTCCTCACTGTAAGTAATCAGTGTCGCTCCTGAAAAAGCGCAGCATGCGAAGGCAGCACCGGAATTGCCCTTCGGTAACGCCAGCTTCAACATCTTCTCCAAGATTGTAACCAACACACGTAGAATCGTAAAAAATATTTCATATTTGATATTATAGTTTAGTATAGGTATTATATAGTGTGATTAGTCAGCCGCTAGTCAAGTGATTACAAGTTACAGATTTAAAAGATGTTCCTTTACGCTAATTTAAACAGTTTCACCATGTGACCGTTCAATGTAGCGCCTGTATTTTTATTTTGCCACAGATCCAACACCAGTGTTCGGCTTTAGTTCTTTCGCTACGGTAGATTTTCCAGTGTATTGAGTTAGGGAAGCCAGTAGTGTAACTATAACCGTTTATTTATGGGTTTATATCTTGTAATACTACAATACAGTATTTACGTTTGTCTAATCACATTTGGTATGGGAAAAAACCGACACAGTATAAATGTGTTACTATCATGAGATATGTAATTTAATTCCACGAAAAAAGTAAAGATTTAAGTCAATACAACGGTAATACATTACAAATATTGTTAAATTTTATTAACATTAAGACTATAGTCCGCTACGTTCTCCAAATACGGTTTGGCAGACTTCACACGTCTTTAAGAACATTATGGAGAACTCTCAAAAAATATGCAGATTTCTTCACGCTATTTTAAAATCATAAATATGAAAGAGTTCATTAAGGTGCTCAAGCTAGTTCAAAAGGTTTTTTCGACAGTTATTTTTTGTTATAGACACATTATTTTCACCAACGTTTTGTAATTCTTTTCTCACAGTCTTTCTACATATCTAACATATACCGTTATTTACTTTGACGGCCCACTGACCTTTTAAACTTTCGATACTTCAATAGAATAGAAAATACAGATTGCAAAGTGATTGTGATTAAATATTACTTGATCGGCTATTTTGGATGTTGCAACGAACGATAGACAAGTATATATTGTTCCGCATTTTCATTTTTAACAATTGATATTTAGTACCTGTCCATCTGTCAGTTGATTATTTACGAAATTATTTCAGTAATAGGACCGTTTATATTTGTAATAGCACTAGCGGTCGCCTAGTGGTTGTTCATTTAAATGTAAATTTTGGACATTACTAAGGTTCTGTTGTCAATTACTATATCTCTATAGTTCGTTTTTGTACTAAATCTACACAAAAAATTATCAAGAATATTCCGCGCACGGCGTCTGAGTTTCAAACTTTTTTACAATCACTATGGTCATTTCATTTGCAGAGGTTTTATAATTGGAACATGAATAAATAGATGGCTCTATAATCGAAAACTGTCCAAACGTCAAATGAACAATTTATTTGAATATGTATACATGTCGTATATTACAATGGATACTTTACCCTTTTAGCGACAGATGTCGCTAACCTAATTGCCTTAAATTAATTATATAATAAAACTTAAATTAACAGATATACATACATATAGGTATATATTTAATGAATAGATAATAAAAGCCAAAACAAATTTATTATAAAGCACAATAGGATAGATCATAAAATTTAATCTTTTTTTTGTTATTTAATCTCTTTTCAGTTGGACCTTAACCATAAAGAAAAGAGTATATGTGTCTATTATGAGTGTGGGTGTGTCAAATGAATTATACTTTCATTAATTTCATATATATGTAATGCATATTATATAGAAATATTAGCTTCCTGCACACCTTCTTCATGTAAACATAAACTGTGCCAAATTTCGTAGATACCCCTCCGTTTGCGTAATTGTCGTAAAAAGTGGTACAAAGCTTTTGCTTCACATATTAATATTTTTCGGTCGATTTTTTACTAATTAGCACTGGAGCAGGGTTGTGTTATATGGTACAGTGTTTTTCACTTACGGAAGACCCATGCAGGCCGCAAATGATAGGTTTTTGCAATGGGGAGGCAACCTTTGAGTTAAATTTTAATGCGAATTCTTAAATACAATTTATTACTTAATGCTTAGTTCCACGAATTATTAATTTAAGTGCTGTTTGTCTGGAACGACACAAACAGCTAAAACTCGAGTCGAGTGTTATAAATTATAGTCTCAGTTGGGAGTCCAATCTGGTCTTTGGTCAGCAGGTTCATTGCTAAACTCGAAGATCAAAATATCAGGACTGTTGGAATTTTGAGATTGATTTTTCTTTTTATGTCAATAACCAACCTAGGAACAGACGAGCCACCTGATGATCTCGTGTGGGCAACGGTGCCATATTACAATGCCAATATCACAGGTATCACCGATGCATTGCCGGTCAAGATGCAAGCAGGTGTCATGTCTACGTATTACTGGCTCGCCGGCACTGCAATTCCAACACTTGAAAATATTTGGCGGTAGATTCTACGTAACCAGTGGTAGGACATGGACGGGTATGGAC
The DNA here is from genome assembly GCA_003671415.1 of Megathymus violae. NCBI lineage: Eukaryota > Metazoa > Arthropoda > Insecta > Lepidoptera > Hesperiidae > Megathymus > Megathymus violae. Next base: position 1,638,721 of record PDGT01000014.1, read on the forward strand.
ATAATTTAACCAGATGGTACAAAGTCCAACGGTAGTTGATGTTAGCTGGGACTCAAGGATGGATGGTCCTGACACCTCAAAAATCCTTGACGGGAAATTGAAAAATTATTAATAAATTTTACAATATACTTTATAATAAAAACGCTATAATTATACAAGGATCTTTTACGTTTCTATTATATATTTGATTTGATTTCACTGAATCCATCGTTTCACTCAGTTCCTATAGATTAGATCATGCCGTAAATGAACGTAAAGTGCTTGGTATTTCCAATATATGTATTAATATTTTGTTTATGACAAGCTATTTGTCGGGAGATCTAATATTTGATCGGGAGTCAGGATATCATATGGAATATTTAATTCAGGCGGACTCCCACTATCTGACAACCCTGACTGAGCGACAAAGTTGCCTGTTGCCGTGTGTTCAAATAAAAATATTATCAAGTTACGTATAAAAATAGTGTTTGCTGAAGAGTACTGTAAGTTGTTAGCAGCACGCAAACGAGGTTTTCACAATGTTTTTTGCACACACTTAGAGAACCAGGTCAATGTACACAGGCATTAGTTGTCGTCTGTCTTTTCCTTCATGATTTCGTAGTCGAGTCTGTCTCTATCTATTGAGTGTGAAGCAATGACAGATAGATATGATGACTAAGCTTTTTCCGATGAAAAAACTCAGCAATTCTAAGATCATCACGCGTCTGTCCATCCGTGTGTTTCATTCCAATTTCTCCGAATTTACTCGACGAATGGTTGAAATTCAATACACAAACAGAACTTGGAATACATTTACTACACTAGAGGGACACGGAACTATTTTTACAATAAACTGAAGATAATATATTTTGAGTAACAGCCTGTAATTACACAGTATTAATCTTCCATAGTAGTTAATATTCATATATCTTAATGGAAGTGAAGTGAAACACTGACTTATAATACTCGTAGGTAAAAATTAAAACTTCTTTATAGGAATTGACGGATTCAGTTCATACTTATACTATTTATTTTACTGTCGAGACGATGGTTCAAAGCTATGTTATGATTAGGTGATGGTAATATAAATTATGGGGATATTCTATATTTATAAATACTAAATTAATATTTAAATAATAATAATAAAATATTTAAATAGTGTAACTCACTATAATTCAAATAGGATTTTAATTATATCTACACATGCCTAATTAAAATTAATATCTTTTAAAATATACAAATGTTAAAAATAAAGGTAAAATAAAATAAGTAATTAAAATAAGTGTATGTAAGTAGGTCTATATTTAAATAGTATTGCAAAAGAACGTACGCCGGTCCTCACTTAGGTATATAATAAACCATGAGAATCTTCAAAGTGGATTACAACCTTGATGTTATTGACCGTAGCTTAAAAAATATCAAATCAAATCAAAATCATTTATTCATTAAGGTATTCTGTAAATACACTTATGCACGTCAAGTTTTACTTCTACTTCCGTTGAGAAAAGGTGCTAAAACATCGAGGTGAAGAAAAGGCGAAAGGAACACATCTTTTAAAACAAACAAAACAAACATAAAATATAAACATAAAACAACACATGGCAATAAAATCTAAGTTTAAACCTACACGGAACTGATTTCGATACTATTATTTCCAGGCGTTCTTGTCATTAATATATTCATCTATACCACATTATGCTTTACCCATAAGTTGACCTTTAACGCGTCGCTTAAAACTTCCAATGACGTATCACTGACGTGATTGACGTATCAACTTTGGAACCTTATTATAAAAATGAACTCCAAGTCCCATAAAATAACGCTGAACCTTATGAAAGCGATATGAAGACGTAACCAAATTACTTGTTTCACGATTACGTGTGCTTTTATCTTTGTAATTTTTTTAATAAATATATTGAAATTATTATAAATATATTGACTGGCTACGGTCTGTACACCTATTTCTTTTAATTTTACCCTTAAAGACTAACGTGACTTTAATCTTTATATACGGGTAGCTCTGATTGCTCTTTTCTGTAATAGAAATATCAAATTAATGTTCGTTGATTTACCTTATATTAGGATACCATAAGACATAAGACAGTGATAATAGACAAAATAAACAAGTCTAGCTGTCTCTACGTCCGTAGTCATTCTTATCATTCTAATAGCGTAAACAGACCTAAGTTTACATGCGAGAATCGATATATGGGGGGCGCCACACAGAAGCCTTCTATCTAAGGTGACAACTAGAAAAACTCTAAAAAACTTGTTCCAGTCAATTTTTCATTATTTAATTTAAGGATTTTACCTGCTTTCTGCACATTTTGTTGTGCAAACTCTGTACACTTCGTTTTTTAGAAAAACTAAATTGTCTATAGTAAATCAGTGCAATATATGGGACAAAGCACTATTCACACTGTCAAAATGTAATTTATTTCTTTTAGTCTTAAATACAAGAGATGTGTCATCAGCAAAGAGTACAATGTCCGCATGATTGTTAGTAAAATACGGAAAATACTTAATATAAACTCTAAAAAGGAATAGACCTAGAATATAGCCCTATGGTACACCCATTATAATTGATGATCCTGATGATTTGGTATCATTAATTGAATCCTATCCTTCAAATAGGACGCAATCAAATTGAGAGCATTATATCTGAGGCCGTAGTGACCTCGATCAGAAACACTAATTCGATACAATAAAGTGCACTTGCTTTTACGAAGGAAAAAATATTGTGAGGCAAACTGCATACTTGAGAATACTTGTTGATTAAAGGTGTGTGATTTATGCCAACGTAAACGTGTATATCATTACTGGAAATTCTAACTATAATCGTCTTCGTATTTACCGCATGCTCCTGAATGTGCCAGGTCTATGAAATCATTATTATGTTTGTATGTGGTTCCGGTTGCTCTGAAAATCTCACTGAAAATCAGCGTAACGGTATCCAAATCTGATGTTAGGTACTGAAAATGCTACGCGGAAATTCTTTTTAGATTAAACTGTAGCGCAGTATTGACTGTAAAATTTTAGTTTTTAGATTAATTGATATTTTGTCTTGGTGCAAACTTGATTTATTTCTTTCTTTTTTTATTTGTTCCTGTATTTCGTTCCTTCATGGACAGCGTAGTTAGCTAGAATCTTAACCCTTTTAATTCTATAAGGAGCAGCTTCAAGATTCTGATTGAGAGTTATGTTAGGTCATTGCATCCCGTTCCACTTGGCGTATGCAATAATTGCATTCGTCACGTCCATAGATATCAAACTGTTTATCTATTGTTGTTGTTAGTCAATGTACATATTTTGTGGAACGTTGCCAATGAGGCCAACCTTTGCGAAGTTCTACTTTATGTCTAGTACATTTGCACGACTGTTAAAAAAGTAAACCAATAAAAAAAATAAGTACTTTTGGGTGGTACAAAATATGTAATGTTTTTGGTTTAAAATTTACGGTGACACCATTTCCGCCTATAATGGTCTCTTTTACCGCGTAATTTCATCTGTGGGATGGATGACAACAATGGCTTCTTGGTGATTTTACGGCAATTTGTCTGTACCTAACGCGCGATTACGAGGTTTGTCAGTTGACTGATAAACGTAATAATTTTATTGTTGCGAAGTAACGTACTACATTGGTACATGACCAACTTCTGTGCAAGAAATTATAGCGGTCCTTACGTTATTTCTGCAGAATTATCATATGCTACAAATAATGTTGTAATAAAATATTTAGTTAACATGGCGGGTGGTGAGTGTATGTAGCTTTCATCTGTAACAATCTTTCCCGGGCTCACCCCACATTCCTTATCCCAGATACCTGAGTAAACGCTTCAGTTAACCGGCTATATGAAAGTCTGTTATGCAGGCATCGTACAGTTGTCTTAGGGCCTAGTCATTATAGACGTTTCATTGGTAATTACAAAATTCTAAAAGTTCTAAATATTTCGGGTGATAATAAATCATTGATTCGTGACCTATGTTGTCTTCAATCATTTTAAAATTAGTTAATTATGTATGTAATTACTGTAATATACATATAACTAACAAAAAAACAAGCCGCTCGTATTAGGACTTATTACTAAAGTCCATGGGGTACTCATAACTTAAGCCAATCTTAAGTTATATTACTGTAGTAATGAGAGCTAATACTAGGCACTATCTGAATTGGGGGGAATAATAACAAATGCATTTGGATTCCTTACGCTGAACTATCAATATAAAAGTATCGATATAATTCGCAGAATTATTCTATATTTTATCTTTGAAGAAACTTCTGTACTTGTCTGATTTGGCTACCACCTCTCCTTTTTATAATCATCCGTGAAATGGGGTATCGTGTCAATTATATTTGTGCGACATGTGTATTCAATGTTTCTTATTTAGCTGGCAACACATTTCTAGCGCATTTATGTCCTATTCCAATTACAGCATAAGAGTTGCCAGTCGTGCAGGTATGCACCTTCTATTAACCGCTTCTTCCGCTTGTTGTAAATTTTTCTGATCCACGCCGTTGTCAGGATCAACTCAGAAAAAAGTCCGTTAAATGGAATTCTCACAATGTTATTACAAACATTAATTAATGTTTGAAAGGATAATGTTTTCTGCAATTAAATGGAATCTTGCGGCTTAAAGCAATCACCATGAAGACAAAACATTGCTTCAACACTTTCTCGCTACTTACTAAGGCGGATTTTAGTTGCGTAAACAGTTTTGTTGTTACTTCTCTAAATCCTGTTTTACTTTGAGTTGCATAAAGGATGATTCATTTGAGTTGTGGGCGACAAAGTTGGGCAACGATTGTTTTCTCTAATCGGGAAAACCAACCTCCATTAACCTTAATTCTAGAGAGTGCTAGTATTCCAATGTTGGTCTTGATGCGGTCCTCTATGAGTTGTCTCAAGTAAAAAAGTGTGAGAGGCGTAAACCACAAAAGTTGGAAAATAAACATTTATCTATCACATAAGTGTCTACCCCGGGAAGGAGTCGAAATCAGAACCGTCGGTAACCAGTCCATCAAGTTTCCTGTTCCGCTTGATACCAGAACTGGTAATGCTATCATGATTATAATGTTATCGCTATTCTGCGTGTTCACTTCACGTCACACTTCACTTCTGCTGATTCAACCATGAAGTACGAGTAAATTATACATAGTATAACTTTGCTTTTGCCTTTCTGTTTGAAAGATGTTAAGGCCAAGACTTAATTTAGACACGTAAAATCTCAGTTCAAAGAAGTCGCGATAGTTTAACCGCTGTTTCTTACCCTATGGAAGTTGATATTGAAATTCACGTAATGTAATGGTCATACAAGATTACAAGAAGTTTGTTTTCCTCTTTGGCAAAGCCTCCATAAGAAATGGTGGTAAAATGTTAAAATTTTTTCATGTCCACCGTGTTTCATCGTTTGAAGGGAGTTTTTTTTTTAATATTACAATTTATAAAATAACCGATAACAACCAGTACTGACGATTTAAAGATAATATTGCTAGGGGTCCCCTATCCCATTACCGACCGCGCTCGCACATGTTTAACTTGATCGATCACTTAGGTTCGACACAAGCCTATAACTGCTTTTCCGATTTAATTCAATAAAATAAGTACTGCTCATAAGGTAGGTTACATTAAAAAATAAATGTCTTGGATACGGGGGCTACACTCACTATATTTCCTCCATACTTTTATTTAGATGACACAGCAAATTAGGTTTGTTGTTATAACCATTTTTGCACAATGTTTAAGTAAGCCAACCTTTCTCCATCCGGCTGACTCATACAACTCAGATCCTCTGACGAACGGGTCGTTGACCAGTGAAAGTGGACAGATGGACGCGGTATATTTTTTATATTTATGCATACCGTAGGTACAACTGCCGAGCACGACAGCTTTTGAATTAAATCGCCGTGCTCATACGATTTTTGTTTATAGAGTCGTGATTGAAGTCACTGAATTATGTGTGTTGGGATATTGGGAATCCGATAAAGTGATCTTCTTCAATTAATTTTAACAAGTAGCTACCGTACGTCATCAAATTGTTCAGTCATATTTTCTTTCTTGCCATTATACTTACGTCACACTCCATTAAATTGTATTCAAGTAATCTGTGCCAGTCTGGTTTAACAACACATATTCTTATACTATGTACCCATTGTAAATTCCAGAGCCTTAGATGTATTATATTTAAACTATCCAGGCTAACAGATATTATTGAATAATTTGTTTGCAACTTCATTAAAGATCTTACTGTGATTATGACTATGACTGATGATAAAAGATAATTTACGTGTTGAATGCCAAGTCGTCTATCCATCCCTGCCTACAGTGTAATCACGTTGCATCTTTGTAACATCACTGCATACGAATAAAGAAATCGTATTCTGTTTAAATTACAAAATAATTCTAGCTTTTATTAGAGTTTATAAAGATTGCTGATTTTACTATTCACACTTTTGTGTTGATGCGAAATAACTATTTATTCATATAGACTAGACTTTGATTGACCAAGATTTACACAATTTTAAGTTCTACAATGCAAATTCTGTATTGTAAGTTTTGAAGTCAGGACTATTTATATAACTGCTGAGAATAATAATTTTTATTTTGATGATGGCAGTTCATTAAATATATCTTATTGTCTTTAACACGTAAAATGCGGCTGTTATTTACAAAAAAAGATAGGAAACTTATGTTTATACTTATAGGTACGTTTCTAATAGAATTTTTAATACATAATTGAGAATAAGTAGTCGTGTAATTACGTCATTGAGAAACAACGAACGATATCCTACAAAAACCCTTAAATTTCCCATAAATAATTGTTCTGGTTGGATATCGAACACCCTGAATTGGAAAAGCAACATTATTACTACATTAAAGCGTTCGTGTTGCCGCTAATTTTGTTATGAATGAAATTATAATCTAATTAAATTTTAACTGCGGTAAAAATTTAGATGGTACTTATTACTCAACTAAGCCATGATGTATCACACTTTGCGAGGAGATAAAATATTTTATTATATTCAAACGTTCAATTATGGAGACACGAAAATCGTTAAGGTTTTAAGCCTACATGTTATGTCTTTAGTTACTAAGTATACGAATAAAAACGCTTCATGGACCTCTGACCGCATAATATTTTATATAAGTATGGCTTTACTCATTAGCGTCCTTAGAAGATTTGATGGCCAACGTAAGTTTTGGATGTTTCTATGCCTGTAGATCCGATGTCGATTTTTTGACGCCCTTAGTTTATCTGATTTTAAGTAGTCAAAAAAGTCCAACATGGCATGGTGAATGACTAAGCGCAGAAGCTCGTATGAAAATCTACCACTTGTAACTACCACACAAGAAGTTTTATTAAAATATTCGTTCGCTTACGGTTGCCATAAGTCGTCGAATTTTAGGAGATTTATAACAATTTAAGTATAGTGGCCTCTAACTTCATTTACTAAAATTTAGTCTAAATCAACCTTTAAAATATAGTTTTTACCTGTACCGGTTCCGAACTCCTATTTGTTGATGGTCACAGGAGCTGTTCGTGAAGACTGAAGTGGAATGCCTAATTTGTGAATGTCGTTGGCCAATGATTGAATTACAAAGGGTAACATATATTTCTTCATGTCTGATTTATGTAGCGCAATAATGACTGTAAACAAAGGATCCGCACATAGGTTTTTTTGCAAGGTTCCAATATTATTACAAGTTAGTCACCTATTTCAACGCAGAAAAGCGGAATCTAGGTCGACGTTAATCTTTTCTGAACAAGTTTATGGTTACTTAACGGAACCACGCGGCTGATTAAAAGGCAAATCGGACAATAAGTATAGAAATCGGTTAGATGGGAACTGCATTACTTTTATTTTATTACTTTAATATTATGACAGATGTAAGTGACGTACCACTAGCTAAAGGCTAGGCTGAGGGCAGCGCAGGACCGATCGTCGTGGAGATCCTTGGGGGAGGCTTATGCCCAGCGGTGGGCGTTGTCTGGCTGAGATGATGATGATGAAGTGACGTAACAGCGTATGAAGTAACGAACGTAAAACAATTCGCTTGTGTTTCAATATTACAGAACAAATGGGACAGATTCATGAATAGTATAGACACAAAAATTAAAACAAGTGGCCGGTAATAACTATTTATCAGGCACATAAACTATTAACTGCTAAAACCTACTAACTCCGGTCAGTGACTCTACACTAGTCTCTTGCAAATTCTTGGTCTAATTGTTATCATGCGTTGTTTCAGAAACAGTGAAGCCATTATGCGTGTTGGAATCAGACTTTGGATTCAAGATAAACTGTGCTTTCAAGAAGTCAGGCCTCTTCAGGGTACGCAACCTTGGAGGAATAAAAGCACACGCTAGTTTAGGTGAGATACAGAAAATTATTATATGTACCATCCCTGCAGAGCAGATGCATGAGTGTGACATGAACCACCTTATAAATACACAAACTTTCAAGCTTGTGTCTCAACCGAGAGTAGATAATGAATCTAGAATTTGTCATATCTGACATAAAGTCATATATTCTCGAGATACGTATCGTATACATTATATATCAATTACGTGATCTTGTTTTTTCCGTCATTGCTGTTTAGCTGTTACCACTGGATGGTAATATCGGCTTACAGTATACTTAACATGAATACTCTTATAATAATTAATTATGTACAGTCCGATGTATTAAGGTCGAAGACTACTATTGATTTGTAACATCAATGACTGACGACCATAGAGGGTCGTCAATACTAATTTGCAATACAAATCTCATAGAAATCCTGGTTCGATCCTCAGCCGAGACAGACGTCAATGCATATTTTTCACTAATCGATACCGGTTTCCCTGAATCACGCCATGAATATGTTCTACCATACCTCACCGGTTAATTTATATGTTTCGTAGCTTACAAAAATTTTGCTAAGTAACGAAGCTGACCTTATTTTAAAATTAAAGCATTAACCTAGTAATGGAAAGAAAAAAAAAGGCTATCAGAACACTTGACCTTCTATAGTTACTTAATGGCTGCAAATTGCAAGCTTTTAGCAAGTAAATCACCATGGTTTCCGTGGTTCACGATTTTATGAACAAATGATCTGTTTTTGGGTTAGTAGTGAGATGCCTCGATCTGACAACTACATAGTACTTATATTATCGAAGAGTATATAAGTACATCGCTCACATTATTATCATTATCAATATATCGTTTCAAAATATGTGCAGGAGAATGTGTTTTGAAGTTTTTGCTTCTTCCCTATTAAGCTTTTTTGAAACCCTAGTAACGGTAGAAATTATGTGCATAAATGTATTGTATTTTATCCATCCAGTTATTGTCCATTATTAATCCAGATTAATTATATTGGCTGCCAAAATTTGTAAAACAGTCAATTTGGGTAACTTAGAATTTCATCGTAACATTGAATGTAAAATCATTAGTCGTTTTATATTTTGCCATTTCTTAACTATCCATAAATACAAATATTTTGAGAAGAACTGTAGTGCGTTCTGAGTCTACTTGGCAAAAAATCGTCATATTGATTAGTGTCAGCTAAACGTTTCGTTTTCAGTTAAAAGCTTCGTTTGCGAGTTGTTACGTAGAAGCATTATTTGTATCATTCTCCTTATCGCTTTTTCAGGCTTCAGTCTTGGAGATGAGTTGGGCTTCGAGCAGTCGTTGACAAATATGGATCCCAGCAGACGCAGATCAGTAAACGTTAAAAACGGAGCACCCAACGTTATCGTGAACAAATCTAGCAGGCCGGCTGTTCAGCAAGAGGTAAGAGAGTAAAGCTGCATGAGCACTTTCAAGCTATGAAGCTTGACGGGATGTATCAATTGTAAATATTCGACGACTTTAAGAAACTTTGGGCATGATCAACAGCTGCATGGAGTTCGTTAGTGGTAAAATTTTCTTGAGCAGTTTCTTGCTTCAGAACTCTCCAAATTCCAAAAGCTCCTAATTTAAATCAACGACTCCAATTGTTATGATTAGGATACCGTAGCATATTTTAGCAGTCGTTCATGGCCCTCGGGCGGCATATGAGCTACAGATACTTGAGTTGGCTACTAACTAACCAATCAGCACTGCAGCAATATGGCGGAGTCCAGGGCTCCTCGATTACGAGTAGAGACTCGTGAAGCCAATAGAAAGGGAAATTTCTTTGCAAATGAGTTCTGGGGACTTGGCGTTAACATGAAAGGATTTCGGAGTAACCATACGGTTAAATAAAAATATTTTAACAGAATTAAGACCTTATTTCGATTTATACATCATTTACGTACTTTAATCTTCAGGAAAACTAATTTGGATTAAAATAAATTTGACATCAGCTTAAATATATTTGAAATATTCAGTTTCTTTTAGTTTAAAAATATTTTGTATTACATGAAAACTTCTGCACTGTATAAAGGCAAAATAATCTATTCATCTATCTATGGAATCGTAGATCTTAGCTAGGTGCTATTGCTAATAGGTGATTGTATTTGTTTCCATCTTATATTCAAGATTAAATGTAACTTATTTGTGATTTTGCAGAAACGGGGCAAACAAAACCGAATAATGATGAGACCAGTGGCGCCGGTTGCCCGTCCTAATCCTGCCGCAATGAGCAAACTGTCAAGCTTACACAGGCAGGGATCTTCTACAATGCAGCCTATTATTGTTACCGGGTCAACAGTGGAGGCTGCTAATAGTTTCAACAGAGTAAAACCCACTGTTACCATGGCTAAACCTATGCAAATGGGTGTCCCAGCTTTCAGACCTCTGCCTCCCAAAGAAGATACCCTCAAAGTCGTTCCCATAGCATCATCGCCAAAGGTCTACTCGCCGCTGCAAGTACCTCAGGCAAAGGGCCCAGGACTAGCTTACACAAGTGAGCATAACCCATTCGTATCACATGACAATATGTCAAAAATGGTTTCACAAATGACAGCAGTGCAATTTCAACCTCAGAGGATGAGAATCATACCGACACAAATCGTTGCAAACACGCCAAAAATATATACATCAACAACCGTGAACCCATTCGTTCCCATGCCCATTGCATCTCCACCACAGGCCATATCAATCATACCCGCACCAGTTTTAAACGAAATACACACATATCCATCATATACCAATTCTATTTCTCAAAACACTGTGACCATCCATAAAACCAATCCTGTTTCTAACTTTGTAGACATCGTTCCTCACCAAGTTAACGACCTGGCCAGCCAATATCCCGCCTATAATACGAAGAAAGTCGATGATTACAATAGCATAACTGGTTACGGCGACGATACAACTCTGAAGTTTAATAAAGAAGACATCAACGCTAAGATAGCAGAAATAGCGAAAGCTGGAAACATTTCTATGGATGCAGTTGAGGCAGCTATTGTTTTAAGGCAGCAGCAGTTACTGAATAAATATGCAAATATTCCAATTCCTACAAGTAGTACTACGACTTCATCAACAACCACCGAAGCGTCGGCAGTTATGTTTGAACTCCAACCAGAACCAGAAATAGTGGTTGCACCTGTTCCACAAAAGCCAAAGAGGTAACCTGTATTTCTTAAGAAATCGGATATTTGCGCGTTTAAGCAATTAGTTTTAGTGTAACGGGTTAAATTTAGAGGACTAGTCCTGCGAAAAAATAAAATAGATGTTCATGGTTTAAAATATTATTTGATTTGTATCTCTTACTCGCTCACACCACTGGATATGAAATAAGGATTTTTTAATACTACACTCATAAACTAAAATTAACCTGTCAGTCTGTAAGCATTGGTGGTCTATTGGTTTCAACATCGGTCTTTTGCGCTGTAAGTTTTGAAACCTATGTGTATATTATAAATCAACGACCTGTTGGTTTGGTGAAAGAAAACATCTTGAGAAAATTTGTTTACCTGAATCTGAAAGTTCTTCATAATTATCTTAAAGGTGTGTGTGAACTCACAAATCTCTAATTAGCCAGCGTGGCAGACTTATGGTCTTAACCCCTCTCATCGAGAGAGTAGACAGGAGTCCAGTAGTAGCACAGTTATGATTTGTAATGAAACATTATGTGTAACATCAAAATAAACATTCAAATATTTTTATAATGACGATATCAGTGTGTATTAATATTAATACATGATATCATCAATTCCTATTATGTAGTTAAGCATTTAGAATTTTTTGTTTAAGTTAACGTTTTTTTAATTAAGATGACCGTGTAGCTAAGTTGATAGAGATCTTATTTTGACTAATGACTGATTCTGATTGAATGATTTTCGGTCTGATCATGGCAGATTACGTGACAGATAAAATGATTATTCTTGAGCCTTGTAAGTTATTGATGTATTGCAAAATCGAAGTGCACGAAAGTTTGTGAGCATTTTTATTTTAATTTTAAGTTTGCTGTTGCTGACCTATGTGACGTAGAGTATTCTAAAACGTTGTGTCTTTAATGAGGATAACATGTGCACACAGACACCCAACGACTGGCAAGGTTATGAACGCCCCTCGGGAGTATTATCCGGTGGGCTACGAGAAGAACTTCGATGACCACTTCCAATCCAAGGTGGACCTGCCAGATACCAGTTTCCACTGCGGGGACCAGAAGTACTTCCCTGGGTTATATGGTGATGAGAGCCTCGGATGCATGGTTAGTAAAATAACATTAGATTCACCGAATCATTGCCCCCATTGTATCACAAGCCGGCCATAACACTAGGAATACAGTGGATGCGGAAAGATTCCACTACGTGGAACTGCGGCAAAAAACAATATAAGTCATTGATATTTTTATAATAACAAGTATGTAATACCCTCCGTTGTTGATTTCGTGGACCTACCGCAATACGACCACGGGATACCGTCTTCTCCAGTTGCACTTCTCAGTTGCGTGATTCACTAGGTCATTACATCATACGTACTGTTCGCTTCGGGGATAAACCATATATGACAATATTCCACGAAGTAATTTGCATCCGATTTTTAACTGATTTTAAACAGAATTATAGTATGTATTTGGTGCATGTAACAACACCTTTAACATACAATAAAGTTGATGGTCTTTACAATACTTTCATGCACATTTCGTGGGAATTGAAGACTATTTTTCAAAAAATAATTCAACTTCAAAATCAAGAAAATATTTTATATTTATTGATAAAATTTATATGAGAATTGGAACAAAATTGAAAATACCTGTAATGAGGTTGAGTTCAATTAATTACTCAACAGACTCTGGTAGTCTAAGTCTAATCTAATAATCTATTATGAATTTTTCCGAAATTTAATTTTCAATAATTCGTTCACTAAATATTTTTTTGAAGTTGTTACGAATATCCATGGGCAGTTAACACAAGGTGTATTATATAACGTTTGGATTGAAGACAACGTGTTTTATAACTAAATAATTTATTTGTAGATTCGAGTAAAATTCGTTAATTTCCAGGTTTTCCATGTATGCGCACTAACAGACGACGGTCTCATAATGAAATCTTTCCTCTGTCCTGAATCTACGCTCTTCGATCAAACTATCCTGAAATGCAACTGGTGGTTCTACGTGGACTGCAAGAACACGGTCAAGTTATACGACACCAATATTCCGGTGTCTAAGAGCTACCAGTTAATGAAGGCTTTGACTTTCTTCTCTTCGTACAAAAAGGAGATGGAAGACGGTAAGGAAGATGTGAATTTTAAGGCGTCTTATGCCATGGAAGAAGTGCAGTGACAGTCGAATCATATAAAAATATCAATATTTGTATGCTGTACTGGAAGTCTGCTACGTTAGATCTAGTACATTTTTTTAATAATTGTCGAGCGGGAATAGAATCCGACACCAATTGACTTACAGGTTAATGCTATGGCCTTGAACCGTCAAATTCTGACACTCAGGTGTCCGAACCGAGCAGTGGGACAATTATACGATTTGATGATGATGATGAATGAGTGGGTCCCTCGATTTCACCGTAGGCGATGTCTTTAGTATTACAGATGGGCGTTGAAAATCACTTACTATTAGGTGGCTCCTCGGCTAATTGGTCGGATAAACATTATATACATATTTACATGCATCATATTACATATCATATCATAAGGCCGAGGACGTTTATTGGTCAATAGAAGTTTTTAAAAGAAGACTTTCGGCAAGGCCAAATGATAAGTATCCGATGTTAATCAGACCAATGCTATGCAGCAAAACAAAAGCGCTCATCGAACATAGTTATAAAATTGTTGATTTATGCAGTTTAATTATTTACTGATTAATCAAACAGTTTTTTTAATTGACAGGTCGACCGATGAACCCAGAAGATGTTGAAGGCATTAAGGAAGCGATAACTATTTTGGAAAATCAAGACGGTGCAACTTCTGAACAAAAGCCGGAACAGTTAGAAATTGTAACACCTCAGTCAATTCAAATAGATGAAAGAAATAATCATAAGACAGAATATAGTAATGTTACCTCACCTGTGTATAGAGGAAACAGAAATTATAGCAATAAAACTAGCAGGAGAACTGTTCCAAGGAATGCAACACAGAAACATATTCAGGCTCAAGAATCTGAATATAGATTAGTAACCGTTAATGCTGATTTAAATTTCAATAATAACGTCTCTAGAGTGTCTAAGTCTATAGAGAGTTCGAATAACACATCAGCAGAAAACTCATCTGAAAAGAGGTATAGGCGTCGGATGGTGTTAAAAAATAATAATAATTCCACAAGTAAAACTCCTAGTTCCACAACATCTACTACTGTTGTTCCTACAGAAAATCTAGAATCTACACCATCAGTAGAGATAATCAAACAAGAAATACAACCAATAGAACACTTCACTATAGCGGATGCAATATCAGAGCCATTCACGGACGGAAAAGAAATAGAGAGAATAGAGTCCGAAGTTTTAAAAGAAGCTGAAACTGCATCAGTACGACGGTTTTATAGATCAAGTGTTGAAAGCAGTAAAGAAGATATAGAATTGATTAATAACGAAAAAGTTTATATAGTAAGGCCAACATCTCAGACATGGCTTGCCAGAGAACTAGATGACGCTATCCAAGCCACACCTGCTTTTAGAGTAAAGAAACAAGCTATCGCAATAGTGACACCCAAACGATACGAAACATATCGAAGTCAAACGAACGGAGAACAAACGTAGTCCAAATAATAATCTTAGTCAATAACTAATTTGTTAAGTGTCATATAAACTCTTGTTAATTTATTTATTTTGCTCCAGATACGTAAGCTTTAGACAATTTTTGTACTGTTGATTACGTATTTGCTCAATTTTTACGTCTTAGTTTAGTTAAAAGAATTCAGTCAAGTGATATTACGGTGTATGTTAGTTGTTTAGAATAAAAACGTTGTTTCCTACATTCGATTTTCTATTTTAAAACCTTATTTTCCGGCACTGTGTTACATTTATTTTACGTTGAAACTTTATAAACCAAATTATCGATAATTAATGTCAAGCTATGGTTAGAGATGTGGAGAAAATAAAAGATATATTAGCAGCATTTGAGCACCGATTTATTCCATTTTAAAAGGACTGATATTATACAAGAACACCAAAAGAAGATACAAGACAAAGACAAATACAATGGTCTTACCGTTTGCTAGACTTTAAAAAACAACGCAACATTTTATCACACAATATTGGACCACAAGCAATTAGTCCCATGGCCGCTAAGGCAGTCGTAATACACATACAAATCATGTTAAGAAATTTGATTTACACACAAAAGAGTAAGTTAAAGGTTAAATAGTTTTTATCGCAAATTTTAAACACGTACGATTCAATAAGAGAAACAATTTCAAGTTTCGACTAATATTTTGTATTGACTTAAGACATATACACTTGTCAGGAACTCGAGTCTTCCTATAGGTAACTATTTAGCTTCGCTCTTCATTAATTTAATACGGCATACCACAATCAGGACAGATGGGAGTAGCAGGACAGGCACACTTGTGGTTATACAGACCTCGGGTACAGAAGGGCACACAGATTATTACGGTCGCAGCGCTGATTAAGGTCAGCAAGGACACGCAAATCATATGAGCCCTCTGCACGGGAGTAACCTATTTGCGAGGCCTGAAACAATAAATGGTTAGTTTAGAGATACATTAATACAGAATGATGATGGAAATGGAAGGAGGATGGAGAATGGAATTGAAAGTAAGAAAAGTGAAAATATGATAAATATAAATTGATAAATAACCGTCTTTTCATGGATTCTATTACTTTTTCACATATCATCGGACCCACTAATATAGCACCAACTGATAATAACAAGCAAGAGAGACTCATGCAAATCATCTTCTCTAATCATTTATTCATACAAAAAATTGATGTTTGAAAATCAACTGTTTTCGAATATAAAATTTCGTGCAATGTTTTTATGTGCAACTTTGCAACAAATTATCAAATTGTAGGGTGATGCATGAGGGATCAGTTCTTTTAATAGAAACTGTATGGAATACAAGATGTCGGCATAATGACTTCTAATCAATCTGAAGAAGCGATTAATGCTTTAGAAGTAGATTCTGAAACAAAAAATAATAAATTGGGAATATGAAGGGAATAAGAAGAGGAATATTGTCTCACATATCCAAAGAACAAATAAAGATCAACTAATAAAGGAAGACGTTTGCAAGTATTTAGACGTAAATCGTTTAGACCAATGAGATATCTGTTTATGTGATAACAATTGTCACTTACTGGTACATTGTTTCGAGGCTATCAAACATAGAACTTATTAAAACAAATATGTCTTAAACTCTGAAGGATAATCCAAAACTCAATAGTGTTTTTGCACAATTCCACAATAATTTATTTTCATATTGTTCAGAAACTATTTATTGACAACTAATGTACGTGCTACTGAAATTTCTAAATTTAAATTATTTCTTCTTTTTTAGGACTATGAGACCAAAGAGTCATATACCAACACGAGGCAAGAAGACGTCAAATCAAATATAGTGGCCATTGGAATAGCTGAATATTATGTACATGTCACTCCCGATAATTAGGGGCCCTGTTAATACAGAAAACGGAAGATTTTATCCTTTGTATATATCACTTTACACTGTAAAGAAAAAAATTGATTGTGTCTACGATAAATATCACAGATATAAAATAAAAACAAACACGAGTGGACACAAATATACTTGAAAGCGAACATCAACAAGACTGGATACAAATGGTCATTTTTCAAGTCCTGAGAGTGGGGATATATCAATATTAAATTAAATCTTTGAGACAAGTAACAAATATGGTCATTACGAATTGGAACTAGTTGATCAGCATTATTATTAAGTGATTATCTGGTTAGGCTTTCTATGAAGATACAAACAGTTCATTTATTTTACGTAGGTGTACGACGGTATCATTAAAATTTGTGTCTTTACTTTAACAGTTTTTACTTTGCTAAAAATAGATACATCTGTGGTCTTTACAGACTAACTTTAAGATAGTATGGTTAGGTTAGATTAGCTCGAGAGTGTGTAGGTTCGTAAACCATGGAAACGTCTCCCTTATTATGTTGATAAGTATTAGTTACGATCAGCCCCGGATCTAGGGGGGGCAAGCCGGGGCCTATGCCCCGCCGGCAAGTTCTAGAGGGCGGCCAAATTCACACTTTACAGACATTCGTCTGACATTCGACAACTCATCATTCACTTAACTTTGACCACAGAATAAATTATAGTACAATTAGCTGAAATTATAAAGATGATAAAGGTAAAAATAAATATGAGTGGGTGGGGGCAGCATTTTTAAATTTTTGCCCCGTCTAAAAAAATTAAAAATCCGGGATTGGTTACGATTTTTAAAACGATGACTCAACAACAAAGGATTTCATCACATGGTTCCACGACTAGGTCACTAATGGCTGTGTCGCTAGAATATTTTATACCGATATCTTCAACACGGCTTAGAGACCCGCTAAACTGACAGTAGGAGTATATGTCATTATGTCAATCATCATCCTTATTTTGTGAACTAAACTGATTCGATCCGGAGTCCCGTTACAGTAACTTTTCAAATCCTCATAAGTCCGCTTTCTATCTTGGCCTAGCTACTGGTTTGTTGAATTTCAATGACGATAGTATGTAAACTAAATACATAATATAGTCAATATCTTTCGGAATAAAGTAACTTGAATGGTAAATTTATTGTTCAGATAGGTGTCGAAGATCCGATGAGTACCCTCCACATAAACACAAACACAAAATTCGCACTCTCTCTGCATAATATTAATATATATTTAGGTAATGCCTCCGGCAATAACAATATCTTGCTTGAAATCATGTGCTCACTTTACATATCTCAGACTGTTATTGATTCGTTTAATTAATATATTGCATCTATTCAATTATGAATGCAACAATGGGTGCCGGAAACGTTCTGCTATAGAACTACTCATACTCTTCTTTGGGTTGCATAAAACTTGGCATGTTGCAAGGAGTCGTGTCTGTACTTCTATTTTATAACATGTCCACTATCTTCACTCTACAACTAATAGTACGTAGACGATGTCCAAATTGTGTCGTGTGTTATAAATGTAACGCTTAATAGTAGAACTAACTAACACAGAATATGCGTATGTGAGCGCTGTTACCATTAATTTCTGTAAAACATTTTTAATGTTATTTAAGAAAAATGTGATTGGTGATATATGTATTAAAACCCACGTTTAAGCAAACTTGTATGATGAGATGATGTATTTTGACAAAATGTACTGAAACACTTGGCTTGTTTGAATATTTTATTTGCAATCTATTTACATGACAATGGACTCAACACGGCAAACTGGTATTGGAACGCTTCGAACAACATTTACTTCTGCATGATGTGACAGGTTTAGTTGATACCTTGCAGCATTTTTTGATAGGCCAGAAGGTTTCCAATAATATGGGTGCACAGGATATGCAACTAGCTGCGATTAACGCTGTGAAACACGTCATGCAAATTATCATAATAATTTTGGTGCAGAAAACCTACTTTTTCAAGCACTTGATGAATTTGTTCAGTTCGAACTGTCGATAGCACACTGGAACACAAGCGAGGACCGTAGCTGATGCAATAAGGGCATACAGAGAGAGGCAAATCATTTCGGAAGCCTTAAAAGTTCATTCCAGGTCACTCACGATCCTAGTATACACACTTTATCCAGATTCTGTAAAAAGATAGTACGGAAATAAATAAAAAATTTAGAGACACATTTAGATAAATAAAAAATATATACTTAGAAAAATCTGTAAAAGTATTAAGAATAATCATGCAAAATACAATGGATGAAAGAAACTTTGAAAGGTTGTTGGTGTGAATTTTTGTTTTAAAACCGTTTTAAGGAACAGTATGTTTTAGAATATGGAGCCGGTGATGTTTACAAATTAATGGTTTCACCTCGTTTATCACTCATACTGTGAAATACTGTAAAAAATTATATATTTTAATTTTTAACAGACTACATTCTCTTCATTTTTATAATTTAACGCCATCTCTCGTCAAACTTTCGAACAATCGATGCGGACTACTAAGTTCCATATTAGACCTGATCTCTACCTTCCACTTTGTAGGACATTCTACATCCAATTAAGGAAACATTCGACTTACTTTTTAAGCAAATCAATCGATAAATTGATCATTGCCAATTTTATTCAATCATTGACCAAGGACTGGATAGGAATTGAAAGTTAGGATCGAAAAGCCGTTTAATTTTGCATGAATACTATAAAATATATTAAAAAAGATTGAATGTTTCTTAACATTGGAAGAAGGGATAAAGAGGTGGAGATGTCACTTCAATACAATCCAATGCACTATTGTTCAACATTTAATTTGCCACCATAACGTTCCTTTCGTTTGTTCAAAATCAATATAAATACAGTCGATTAATTCAGTTCAGTAATACGGTACATGAATGCCCTTATATGTGTCATAAGGAAAGATTAAAATTTTTATTCATGAAATTCTAAACGTCATCTCAAAGTGAAAATGTGTAGTTACCAACCTTGTAATCGTATCCAAAATTTTGATATTTTATAATACTGAGGAAAAATTTTGTACCTTCGTGTATTAAGTCAAGTAACTAAGCTTACGTAATTACAAACCATTTAACAAACACAATTTAATTTAGCCTTACTATTGCAGAACGATATGACACCGTGATGATTTCTTATTGTGTCACATTTGAATTATTTTCTTCTTCAGTGATGACTAATCTCAGGGTCACGCTAAAAGCTTTTGTGGATTTCAGGAATTAAAAGTTACTATTTTGTAGTTAAAGTCACTATTTTATCTAGTTCCTTACTATACTTATTATTTTAACTACGCAATTGATTTTGATGCGTTGATCATTATTTAATATAGGGTATTTTTATAGTTTAAGGGATTGGAGAAAAGAAAACGTACCACGTGCTTTTAAATAGTCATCGCAGTATATGTAATAGACAAAGAAAATCGGGATATAAAATTAATTTACGAAATAGAGGTGATACAGTGAGTACATTTTACTAATGTAAATACTTTTCTAAATAAGAAGATGAGAAATAAATGACGTGAAAATGACAAATTATATGATAGTGATTTGTTTGATTAGTAAAATTTACATTTTCAGAAATTATTTCTTATCCACCATTTTATGAATGATTCGCATATGTAGGATTTTCAGCCTAATTATTTCGGTTTCCTGTTAAATGGAAACAGGATAATAAGGGCTACAAATGAGGATTTGGGCATTGCTTTTGTTCCTCGTCTCAGTGTGGGGTTTCCCGGAGAGAAGAATCGCAGAGAGACAAGTCCCGATACAGTTGCAAGGAAAAGACAACAAAATAAGAGAAGCGGCAAGAGACTGTAAAGGAAAATGTGCGACAAGTATAGCTCAAAAAGCTGCTGCTGAAGCCAAAGCTGCACAAGCAGCTCAGAACGCAGCTGGAGCACAAGCAGCTCATATGGTTAGACAACTATTTACTCGTATCACAGTAGGAAATAAATACCTATTAAATATACTAGCAATAATTATATAATTTACACAAGTGTGATTTAATTCAGTAATTATTGCAGGTTAAAACTCAATTAGCAGAAAAAGCGCTTCAAGCGGCAAAAGCAGCAGAGGCTGCGCTAGCAGGCAAACAAGCTGTAGTAGAGCAATTACAACAAGAAGTAAAGGAGGCCGAAGCTGTAGTAGCGGAGAATACGGCTGCTGTACATCAACAACAAGGAACAGTTAACGCTGCAATACAGGCTGCGCAGCAAGCAACGGCACAGGTAATTTTTACTTCTGTTTAAACATAACTTTATATTTTAGGATATTTTTTATGTTTCATATTTTTTTTAAGATAATTATCTTCAACAATTCCTACCAGATGAGACTTGGAAAAAACATCAAAGTTTTACGAAGTTGCTTTTCTTCTATGTTGGTAATAATTGTTGAAGAGCAAAATAACTACACTATTCACTTCGTAAAACTTTGCATTTTTTTTTTCAAAGGGTCCATCTGACGGAAAGATTTGAAGACGAAGAAAATGATAATTGAGTAACAGGATACAAAAGATAACCGTAAAGTAAAATAATGATTTGTTTTTCTGTGTGTACTTTTATTGTGGGGGCCACAATACTCTCGTGTCTCCCAGGGTGTATAAAATTTATGTGTACTGAAGAAGTTATGACCTGTTTTTGTAATGGAAAAAAAAAGAAAAGATAATTGTTCTATAATAGATTGGTGGATATAAATAGATTATAAATTTTTTTGGAATAAAAAAATTATTATATCGACTAGATTTATTTAATTATGTTTCGATTTCAGTTTTTATGCATAATATTTTAGTTAATTACCTTCTATTCGAATTCATAGTTTTATTGATATAAAGGACAAATGTAAAAAATAAAATTTTACGTTATACGTATAAAAACTTTGCATATAATCGTCAATTAATTTTTTATATATTTTTAGTAATCATTAATGTGTCGTTTACTATTATGAATTTACCAGCACAAGTTGATGATGCAAGCGGTCCAACTTGCGGCTCAGTTAGAGAAAGCAGCGCATTGTGTTATGGACAAAACTAAATTTGGTCTTCAGGAGAAGTGCCACAATCTATCTGAAGCTAGAGCTAGATTAGCTCATCTCCAACATAAATTACAGTGTGCCTGTGCAGAATGTGCTGCCACAAAGCAAGCAGCACACGCTGCCTGTGAAGCAGCGAGGGCAGCATGCGGCAACGCTAGAAGAAAGAAACACATTGAAGACAACAGCGCGCTAGTTCGTAAGGAATCTAAGGCAGGACGATGATATTGAAGTGTGTGTAAAAATAATGGTGATATTTGCATCCTAAAGAAGCATATTATATAACCATTTCGGTTGTTCTAATTATTTATTCGTTAATTTACTCAAAAGCTTCCGATTTCTCTGATAAATTTTCTACTGGAATTCGAATTTTTAATGTTTTTTCTACCAAGGGCTGTGTGGCTTTTGAAAAAAGTATATAGGGAGCATTGTTAATTCCTTATACTTCTGTCGCTAACATTTTAGACTAATGCTGTATACTTTAATTTTAGACTAGTATGTAAATTTATTCATAAGCTTTTGCTAGAATTTCCTTGTTTAAGCTTCTGATAGTAAATATGTTTTTCTAAATAATGATTAGTCACCTCGTTGTTTAATTTACTGTAGAATTAATAGTGATCTGATAAAGCTCCCATAAATTTGGAGGCGGGCGTCATTGCAGTGCATCCCATAGCAAAACTGTATCGCACACGATGTGGTCAATATTAAATAAGTTTCTTAATTATGAATGTTTTTTGAAAACTCACGCTTCAGTGCGTTAGAGATGTAATTTGCCTCTGTCTCAAAATTGGATTACGATATTATGATTAACTTGATCGAAATATTGCGGGTCTAACTAAATGTATAAAAAGATGACCTTTTGTTTAAACTGTAACGTTCTCAATATAACGATCAATACGTCGTTAAGTTGCAAATCGGTCGGGCCCTCAAAATACCTATTTAACAATACGTTTAATAAGTAAATTGTCTTATAGCAAACGTTGCTAATTAGACGTATTGATCGTATTACCTTTCTCATGCGTAGGCATTCTCATGCGTATGATACATTATGCGTGTGATATTAATATTTTCTTATAATACAGTTGAGGAATATTATTCAAATAAAACGAAACAATTAAAAGCTACAAATAATTTATTTAAATTATATTTAAAACGATATTAAATTGGACAGCAGTCTCATAATATACATTTGATTGTATAAAAAGTAACAGATATAATCTTTTATCGTATAGTGATTTACAAAAACGATGCTTAAATGATTTCCGACTTTATAAAGAAATATTTCATAATATTTAAGCACTAAAAACTGATAAAATGAGATCGGAAATGTACTCTCTTTATACTTTGCATTACATTTTAAACGCTCATATTATACAAAATCAACATTTTATAAATACATGATTTACTTATCTACTATACTAAATGCATCGTTTAGATTTTGAGGGCTAAATGCTATATTACCGTTTTTATAATTCACGTAAGGGGACATAGTTGCTGACGTAGCAACGTCAGTATCGCTGAATCCTTTAGGAGTGAAATCATCATCCTCGGAGTACATCGGAGCACTTGGCTGAAATTTTGGAACATATCTTGCAGGAGGTTCAGCGTATTGGCCTCCTACTATTACTCGATCTTCCTCATCGTCAGGTTCCGGAGTAGTTCTAGCTACATTCCAGCGCGTTTTTGATTTCTTTGGACTTTCACCATAATAATAAGGTTTTCTACGTCTTTCATAAGAGTCGAAGTCTTCATCTCTTTGTGTTTCTTTATAAACTTCCGAATACGAATTTAGACTAAAATCTTCATCTGGTGCTGATACGGTATCAAATACTTCTTCAGGCTCCGGTTTTAGGTATGTGGGGCGTTTCTTAGAATAAGCGAATTTATTGTCGACATTTTCGTTATTTATGTAGTTTTGCCAGGATTTGTATTCTTGACCGAAATTGTAGTCTTGGTTATCGTAATTTGTAGGCTGCGGGTTGTAAGTGTTTAATGGTGCATATAAGTCATGCGGTCCAATTTTGAGTGGACCACCATATGAATCAGTGGGAGGTTCTCCGTGAGCTATTTTCGAAGACTGGTAATCATGTATGTAATCTAGAGGTGGTTCTCCAAATCCAGCTGGTTCCGAAGGGTAATGAATATGATAAGGTTCTTTCTTTGGTAGTCCATAAACAGGTTTCTTGTTCGAAGATTTTGGAGGTCCATAAATAGGTTTATGTTTTATTGGATTGGGATGTCCATACCTAGGTTTCGGTGGGCGCGTTTTGTATTTAGGAGGACCATATTTAGGGTGACTTGTTTTTTTGTGTTTCTTTGGTGCAGTTCTGCTTGGTTTCGATGATCGGTATTTATTTCTGGGTGCTCCATACTTTGGCTTTGAATGCATATATCGAGGACTTGATATTCTCCTATAAATCACTTGCGGTCTATGTTTATATAAGGGCTCGATAGGGAAGCTGTCGATGAAAATATTTGCTTCTCGTTTGGTAATTCTTTTATCGATGTTTCCTTGTGTCAATCCTTTTTTGTGTTCATCTGCTTCAACGCACGATCTGATTGTTAACTGAAACGAAAAAAAAAATTACAAATACATTTTCTTTCTGAAACTTTTCTTGTAATGTTTGTAACTATTATATGTAATGTTTGTAACAAATTTAGATAGTTATTATACTAATTAAAAATGTAAATTAAAGTTCATCATGTATTTAGGTCTAAATAGGCTTATTTAATTATTTATAGATTTACATCTGGCCATATATGTATCTTTGGAACTAAATCAATTGTTTTCGAAGTGATTCAAAGGATTTGTAAGGATATGAATCATGACTCAACAGTTTATTCAAATAATGTTCTCTGCAATCAAATAGATTTAAGGTTTTGTGATAATTTTATCTATCTTTTCCCCCAAGAAAGCACACTAAGTCAGCATCATGTTTAGGTCTAGACCTTCGCAATTACCAGGAGAAGTTAGTGCAATGCGCTGAACTGCGAATGGGTTGAAACCACGTCGAATTTGTGTAGTGTGTAGTGAATTATCACACCATAGCATTGCACAGTCCTTAATTAGAACCATTGCAAATTACAAAAGATGTCCGATGATTAGAAATCGATAATAATTCCCACGTTTAATTGTCGTTTTATTATCGCTCAGAGGAATTTTTACGCTATCTTTCTTAATTGTGGGATACTGTTGATTCGCTGCTTTCACTGAATGATTACTCGTAGTTCAATACCGAAGAATACCGTGAGACGTCATTTGTTTTAACGCAAGCGTTAATACCTCCGTGATGTCAAAAAGTAAGTAAGTCGTAAGTAGTCAATCTACTTAGGCTTTTTTACATTCACATAAACACACACATACATATATATCGACGCCGGAGAGTGATCTTGTCGTATCTCGAACAAATGCAAAAAATAGTTATATACATAATTTTAATCTGAAAAAATACTGCACCGTATGGTCTGGGTTTCGTTCTTCTATTACGATTTTTATTTTAGATACACAATGTGATTTTTTTAGGAACATTTCGAAATTAACACGACATAATGTTGTAAATCAACGAACATTCGCTAGTTTGATGTTTTTAATTGATACAAAAATTGCTGCCCATATTTTTAAAAATATTACAGACGGCACGGCTGAGTTTCATTACTTGTTCATTTCTCCATTAGTTCCTTCGAATAAATACATTTTCAAACATGCAGTATTTTTTTTTAACCCATCATTGACAGTAATACAGATTACAATAAATAGCAAAAAGCATGTTAAAAAATATTAACTTAAAACTAGTGGTCATCAGTTTACATTATAGTGAGATAAAACAAATTTGCTGCCAGTGAATTTGAACAAATTATTGATATCCCTTACTTCCATCTTTTAAGATACAGCATATACCAATACCAATTGCTGTATCTGGTAATAAAACCCATTACACTAATCTTAGAATGATTTAATCGTTCGCAAAAAGGTTTGAGTTTAAAGTTACTTTCATACAAAAATGGTCTTTCTAAATCTTCTAGTTCACAAGTTATGAATTTTGTAAATTGTTTTTGACTCTCGTGTAAACTTGCATTTTTAGACATACGACAAGATTTCTTTCTACCGTCGATATATAATACATGTTTATTTATGTATATTACTTTTCTATTGTATTATGTGTGTCATATAACAGCGATGCACTATAGTATACCTGTATTTAATAACCATGAGACTAGTTCATACTTTATTAAAACGTTGACTAAAAATGTCACTAAAAACACAAAACCTGCTCTAGAAATTAGCGCACTCAAATAACCTTATGATTAAATTGAAAAAAAAAAAATTGAAATATTAAATTTCTTTGAGCCGAATGCAAAGCAGTGTATCTACATCATTACGTTGTTGGCTTGTTGTGTATAGCTCTGATCGGGTTAGTTCTTGTCACGCTTCGAAACCATAAAAAAAACGTCTCGTTCCTATAACCTATAACCAGTTTTTTTACCGTCCATAGTTTCTTGTCGCCGAACCATAATTACGGTATTCTGACATAAATTAGAACTGCCATTGAAAGTGAAAACTGATTACATTCCTAGGCCTGTGATTACGAACAAGCGAAGTGATTTCACTTTTACCTGGGGCTTTGTACCTTATGCCATATGGGTTGTAATGGGCCACTAATGGAAATAAAATGGAATAAGACGTCCATAGTCATGACGAAATAAGTCAACAGGAGGTAATTGAGACACGATCGATCTGTGAATCAAATTGAAATCGATATGTACTCATTCCAATTGGTACTTCTGAAACTGAAACAAGCTCACGAATACCTGATGGTTCAAATGAGAACGAAGAGATAGAAAAATAAGCGTAACATTTATAATTGTATTGTTTAAATATATAACTGTATTTACATAATAAATGTATCAATAACACATCGCATAAAACGTAGATTGCTCAAAATAAATCAGCAACGAACTTCTAGCATTATGTGTTTCGGTTATAAAGTTGTCAAGATGGACGAATTGGATTCATTATTTCTTCTCAAACAGTAAAACTTCAATGACGTTCATAGTATATATGGGCCGACACTTGCCATACAGGGAATTGTTATTGACGTATAAAATACAATTATGATTTCGCATTTTTATTTGTCCAAGTCACGACATAGAGAATCTAAATGTGTGGCAGCGAGTTTGTATTTGTAAAATGGAGAAAAATGAGACATCTATCCGCAAAGTGGGTCAGTTATTATTATAGATTATAAAAATATTATATTAACAATCGTTTCCATTTCAAATCACGGTTACTACATTTCTCTGACATGCTTATTCACTTTCCCATGTCTGTATTAAATTACGTTGTACCAGAGAAATTCTAGTTTACGCAAATTCCGTAACGTTACCAACAAACACAGTTTCATTATAAATTCACAAAACTTATCTACTATCAGACGTGGAAGCTCTTACAGATAATATACTAAAAACGTAAAAGCTTTTTTAATTTAACATTGTTTATGTAAGTGCTTTTCGAAAGTTATGCTACGTTTGATAATTCTACCATGGGTAGAGCTAGGAGCAGACCGGCAAGAAACTCCCAAAGAGATAACATAGTGAATCCTATGCCAAAATATTTAGGTATAGGTATTGAAATAATTATTCCAAAATGTAAAAAGCGTAGAAATGTGGAAAGTTGAATCAAATTTCCATATTTATTGTAGATAATCTACCCGGTAACAAATCATCAAATATTCAAAATAGTTGTTAATTATTGGTCGTTTACCAGTTTTTCCGTGTTATTTAATAGAAAGCAAACCTCAGTGACAATGATATAAGTGAGTTATTTTTTTTATTACATTGAAATAATATTTTATATTAGAATTCAATTAGAAGTTGATTAATCAAAGCGTAGTGAATTAATTAAACGTCTCTTTTCCGCATGTGGGACCTGGATTTGAATCCAGCATCTTGACGTCTTATAGTTACGAATATATCACACTATTATTTTTACTTCCTTCGGAGTGGGAAAATGTGGGGAAAGCTGTACATCTGGCATATTTACATAATATACTCAACGGCCAGTGTAAGACTCAGTGTGACGGATTATGGCTTTATTCGTGCCAAGGAATCACGTACCCACTGGCTGGCAAATGTTTTTCATCCAAAGTTCAAGCTTTTGTTTTGGCTTTCGAAAAAAACTGCATCTGTCAGCTGAGCTCCTTACAGGGAATGTTTTCTAAGTAGGCGTGGAAATATTTAAATGTTTGTTTTATGAGTACCTACTGAACGCATTTATAACATAGTGGTTGGTGTTGTTTAATAGATGAGTGGATTACATAAGAAACTTGGTTCTTTTTGTTATATCTATCTATGTTTTGTTTATAATATCTATCTATTCATGTGGAAGTCTCATCTCCGTCTGATTCTACGGCAACCTAATGAGATTTCCATCAAGCCGAAACGATTTTCAAAATTTAGATATTTCACTTTGAATGTAAAAATAATGATAAAGTTTTCACACTTTATTAATAAAAACATAATATATTGATAAGAAAATTACACACGCACGAACAAAGAACCTCCACCTCTTTTGGAATCGGCCAAAATAAAACTTTTAAGGAAAAGACAGTTCGCTTTTTCCTTTCTCTCTTAATAGATGTGAAAAACGTAACGGATCACATGAGACATGACTGCCACGGCATTGTTAATTAGTTTGAACGTACTATTTTTCATCAGTAAAGTATTGGACACTCCAACTAAACTGTCAGTAGGTATGTTGACTACTGGGTGATGTGACGTCACTACTTGTACGTGTTTTGCAGAAGCGTATAGTTTTTATATTTTGACAGCTAATTATTAGTCATTTTAATATACAGAATAAGATGGTGTATGTATGTAGTTCAGTGTACTCACTCATGATTAGTCATATGTGTTTATTTGATTGATTCGCTCCGTAACCTAAAGGCGGATTTTAATATCATAAATAAATATATGGGATGTGGATGGTAATTTATTTAAGTGTCAGATAGTAGCGAGTTGTGTTGAAACTTATTTATGTATCAAATGAAAGTTAAGGGTTTTATATGGAATAAAACCTGTTCTTGCATTTTCCTTAATCATTTAATGTATTAAGAGTTATTTTAATGAATAGACTTGTCAACGAGACAACAGGGTTTTATTACTTCTCAGTCTATCCAGATATCTATTGCAGATCGATAGAGTACGACAAGATCCCACAAGACTTGTTTTCAGTCAGGTACATTCTACGTTGTTAGTTTTACATAATATTTATTGTAGAGGAAGTTTATAAATAATCCACTAATAAGATCTTGGATTTTTTTTTAATGCGTATGCAATTGTGCGATGTATTCCGGTTAAAATTATTGGTCTAGTTAAACAAAATGGATTATAGATCCTTTCGTAGAATAAAATAGTACCGAAAACTAATTCTTGAGTCTGTAGCTCATTTGATAAAGACATCTCCTGCCGTGCGAGTCTCGGGTTGGGTGTCGGTCGGGGCTGAATTTATTATGACAGATTGTTTTTTCTCAAAATTATTCTCGAGCCTGGTGAAGTTTTATTTGCGTATATCGTATGCCTAAGGCAGAAGAAATACTAGTGTGGAGTGTGAGTTACAAAAAAAAATCAACAAATATTCTAAACCGTTAAAAGAGGCGTAATAAAGGAGGTTAATAGATAGCCAGAGTAGCTAGCTTGTCTCAACGTGACTTGTTATAAAACTGTCACATACATTTCGCTCCACATAATGAAAACGACGAAGTTTTCTATGTTCAACAATGCTGTTGGTACGTGATTGTTTTTAGGATCCGAGTACAAACGGAGAAAACTGTTCTATCGACCGGTGCGCGTTGTCTAAACTCTATAAATACAAAAAACATCAAAGTTTTAATTTTATTTCATTACCCCAATTTCTAGAAACAGAAAGCAGCAGAAACTCGTAGTTGTTATGTTACGCTACTATTTAGTTATTTTAAAATAAATGCTAATAATATTTCATTTAAAATAATCGTTTGTATTGTAATGAGAGAAATCTTGTGGCAAATGAGCGAATTTGGCTCATGAACTTCGTATGAAATACGTGTAGAAAAAGCTTTTGAGACAGAAAAATTACACATTTGTTGTATCATTAACAGTTAGAAATAACGCTATGTAAATTCACAATTATTAATTACTGTTAGTAATGTTGTACACATTTTTATTATGATACAATAAGTACGATTCGCGATGTTCCGAATTATGATAAATTAGTAGCGCTATGGTGCTACTAATGTCATTAGATATGTCTGTAATGTAATTAGATATCTAAGAAAAATTCACGCCGAAAATCCGGCGTGGTTACGCCTGAAATGATTTCTACACTGCCATCATGTATCATGCCTACAATAAAGATTTTTTTTGAGTTTTGGTATAAATGTTGGCCGAAAGTAGGCTAAAACGACTTCTTTTAAATTTATTTAAGCCAAAGATTTTTTTAAACCAGTGTCGTGTCTCGAAGATTATATATCTATACTAATAAATAAAATTGGAGTGTCTCTTTGTAATAATAAAATAACCGCTTTTTACTACATGCATATGAATGTATATACGGTAAATATACCAAAATAACATTTTTAAAATTTTTGTCTGTCTGTCTGTCTGTTTGTTCCGGCTAATCTCTGAAACGGCTGGACCGATTTTGACGGGACTTTCACTGGCAGGTAGCTGATGTCATAAGGAGTAACTTAGGCTACTTTTATTTTTTACTAAATAACTTTTTTGTTAAATTCCACGCGGACGAAGTCGCGGGCACAGCTGGTATAATATATTGTAACTTTCTTTCCCAAAATATGAAGGAGATGATATTGATTATGGTTATGATGCTCAGTTGCTAATAGTAAAATAGACACGTGGTATGTTTACCTACCATTTGAAAGCCTATACGATACAAAATAACATAAACTTGCAAAAAGTGGATTGTTTGGGTGACATTTTGAATGAAGAAAAAACAACTATTAAAAAACACCAAAAAATTAATAATTAAAAAATCTTTTTTTTTTTGATGTGAGCGTCTTTTCGTAATTTAATATTTACGTAATGAATTACCAGGCAATACTCGTAGGAAGTTACTGCCAATAATTCCCGATCATATTTTAACGTCATTGATTACTTGGTTTAAAAGTTATAATGATTTAGTTAAGTCAGTTCCTCGCTTATAAATAAATAAAAAATATTAATAATTATAAAAATTAAAAAGAGCAAACATAATTATTTTTATCGTGCATATCATTTTAAAATAGGAAACCCGGAGCAGGGTTAGAACTCAGATCCCCCGATTGAGAGATAATCTTTCAAACTTTCATTTTATCAATATTGAATACTGATGATTGTCTTCGTTCAATTCAATCGTTTTATGTCATGCCATAAAACAATATCATGGAGTTCTGTAAGAGCTTCAAACCCCTCAGGGAGGAACAGTTACTACAGTTAGTTCCCTCAAAGTGTGGCACGGAATTCCTAATCAAACTCGTACTGCCCAGTAACTCCAGCCTCCAGGGAATAGTGGTTACGATCCAACTTTCTTGTATGCTAATTAGTGGTGTGCGTAAGATATGAATTCATTGCTGTAATTTTAAATTTCTAATATCATAACACACTGACTGCAAAATCCCGTTACTTCAATTATGTTGTGGTTAAAATTATTCAAAAACTTTTCTCCCAAACGGTTGTTTCCCCATCAACTAATATATCTTACCTTATGCAAATTATACCGTCTAAGTAAGTTTAACTGGCTACTGGGCCATTACCCATTATATGAGATAATGAATGCGTGACATTTAAGAGCACGTTAATTCATCACACTTAATCACGACGGATAGATGAAGCTCAGACCCCCAAGAGAACATTATTGATTATCAGCTCGGCAGGTTTCTTCACGATGTTTTCATTACCACTTACAAATGCCAAAAAGGTACGAGTAAACCTATCATCTACTTAACCAATTTAAAACGTTCACACACTCACACAACAGCAAATAGACAACACTCGAGAACGAGCGTTTGTTTATCACGTTAATGATTGCCGGGAATCGAACCCGTTACCAATTAAGCATCATGTTTAAAATGTCACGGTAAAAGTACACTATAACATAGTATAGTAACATTACAGTAAGATAAGTAAATTGGATAAAAGTCGGTAACTTAAAGTTTTATTTTTAAATTAAATCAAAATAATATATCTGAGTATCGGTACCCTTAAATGAGTTTTATTTTATTTTTTAACGGCCCAAAGTCTATAAGCAAGAATAATTGTTTAATTTTTATTTATATTGAACACAGAAACAATACACAGTCGTATACTTAAACGTTACAATACATTTTTTTTATAAAAAAAATATTGCAAGTAAAACTTACCATTAAAATCACGTAACAGCAAATATCCTTTAGCTGCATTTTTACAAACACAAATAATTCTACCTAATGAAAAACTTGATAAAACTGAAATGCCTTTTTACATAGCAAAAAGAGTTCAGGAAAAGTTGTGTGTACTGGTGTACTAATGAATTTAATAAAAAATTATATATTTATTGTAATTCGAAGACGTACGGCTCGCTCGAAAGTTCTCAAGATAATGCTGTGCGTGTTCTGAGATAACTGTTGTGAACTCGACTGTGACAGCTATGTATAGTGTTGTTAATACCACCTTATGGATTTTTTGATGTTATACCATATTAATATTAATTTTGTTGACAAGAACGTAATGGTCATTAATTTCATTCCACAGCCCATCTATATTTCAGCTCAAGTAATATTTTTAAATATCTACCTCTTTTTGTTTGGTATCGATCAAACAACCCGTTGTTTGGTATAGATAGTTTTAATGTGCAGTTTCCCGAGGATTACTTACGTTGTTTTATTTTGTAAGAGCAGATTAAATGTTGTATTCAATTTGGAAATAGTCCTCAGATTATTAAACAAAGTATAAAACTAGCTATTAAACAATTCTAATTGGGACTGGTCGATTTTAAGCGTGCTAGTAAGTAAACCTTACGACCAAAATAGAAGTCAGAACAAAACTGTGATGTCTGTGTGCGAAGCCTAACTAACACCTGCTAGATAATGATGCTAGCCGAGACCAACTTATAACCCGCAGTAACATTGGTGCCGTCTTGAAAATTTCCTTGTATCCGTCCCCTATCTATCTCTCGACTGCAGCCGACATTGGTGAAATCGGCAAATCATTTCGGTATACTACTACTTAAAGTTTCGCTCCGGCGTACACCACAGCTCTACATTATTCCCCAAGCACTTCGCCGCTCGTGCGTTAACTCTCACATCTTTAATCGCCTCTATATTCATACAAACAATACATAAAACGGCACATCTCGATTTTATGTTCGTCTTATTGAGTGAATTAATTTGTCTCCTGTTGAGTAACGTCTTGCAGAAACAGATATCAAAGGATTGCGTAACATGTGTGGAGATTATATTGTTAAGTGTACACGGGCTATATATTTCTAAGAATGCATAGCACATTTTTGATAGACACAACGTCTACAAAATGAAAAGCGCACTTATTGGCGGGTACTGCAGACGCTCTTCAAGACGAAGTGTACCTATATATCACACCGTAGACAGTCACTCGTTAATCTGTGGAAGCGATCCTGCCCCAAGCACTTATTAATTTAAGAAGCCCGTCGAAAGAAATTTTTGTCCATACGACTAACATTTGGCTGGTTGGTGGCTTCACCTATACTTTAATGTGGATTGGTGGTGAACATTTATTTGGTAAGTCCTTATGATGCGAATGAGATTTTCTCAGAATCTCGGGTTTTATCATCACAGGAGACTCGAGCTCGCCAGTTGACAGATTTCAAACACATTTAAGCTTTTTATAGGTGTTAACGCCTCAGTATGTAATTAGGGTAATGGCTTAAGCTTGCCGAGAGAAGGATGTCGGGTACGTTGCCCGGGTTGGATCGACGTTTATGTGACAGATAAGAGTTTGTTTGACGATTAGGATCTAGTCTTTTATTTAACTGTAAAATTAGTCGCATAGTAACACATTATTTAATGGCTAAAACTAATTACAATTAACATTAAAACTACACAATTCAAACCTTAGTTTGTTTACATTTAGTGGAGGAGGATATATTGATAGCCTGGAAGATTTCTAACAGTAAGCTTCAAACTGTATTCAAATCTTATCGAAATACCGACACACACGTGCGATATTTATAGAGATCATTATCAAATAGTTAATTATTCAAAAGAGGTTGAGAGTAAAAGTATGACACGGTATTTGAATCCGAGTAATTAATTTCACACGTACCGTGAACTTGGATCAAGAAATTATTTACAATTAAAATTTCGTAATTTACCTTAATCGTATCTTCGTGAAATGGGCTGTGATTTCTTTAGAAAACAAAATTATTTTTAATTGACTATATTTATATAACTGAATTAGCGATTAATGTGTTTGGGTAGCGTGGCGGTACGTACCCGGATCTCCCCAGTTTCGGTGCATATACATAACTTAGGGATATAATTTAATCTATCTTTTTGGACGTATTGGGACAGCCTTAGAATAATCCCCCAATCCCGCGCTGGCAGAACAGGGTGTCGTAAGAGGCGACAGAAGCGAGCCTGCTTGGTGGTAGGGCTTCGCGTATGGATTATATTATCAGTACTTTTTATTATTAAGTCATTAATATTATTACTGATATTATTATCTTTCCGTGAAGTCTGCCTGGCTACCACTAGAAAAATTATAAATATATATCTCTACTAACGCAAAACTAACTAAAATAATTGATTGTAAATATGACAAAATTGCATTTTTAAAGTAATTACAGTTTTTACAGTTGACGACACCGTAGCCCAGTTGGTAGTGACCCTGCAAAGGTCTGGGGTTCGATTCCCGGCCGGGGCAGACATTTATGTGACAGATAAATGTTTGTTCTCGGGTCATGGGTGTTGTAATGTCACATTTGTGTTTGTCCATGCCCCCGTAACACAGGGAATCCTAGTGCTGGGTGTGAGTGTGTAAACGTTAAAAAAAAATCGGTGTTGTTAAATTAATTTTTATAACAAATTGTAATATAAAATAAACAGGTGACAGGTATGAAATAAGCATATGAAATAAACTATCTGCCAAAAATAAATTAAAAGTTTTGCCCGTAAAAGTATGACAGAAAAGTTAGTTGATCCTTTATGACGTCACAACAAGCGGAGGCTCTGCCGCTGCGAGTGGGGATGTGCAATACGCGAACACATTGTTGACACGTTGTAATTTTATTTGTAATAAATTATTATGCCTATAATTTTATGTAGGTTTTCATAACATTTTAACTTGCTATTACTTTATCAGGTTCCGGTTATCAAAAATTTTGGTTACACATTTACGATGCCTTGCCTGTTTTGCATCCTCGGCAAATATTTTTGGTAATTAAAAATAGAGGTGTATATAAACGTCACTGGTGTTATATTTTGAAAAAGTTTTATTTGGATACTATTATAACGCTTCCTTCAACCATAATTTAGAATTACGATGCCATAATATCAACACTGCCATCTAACGACAATTGACTAAACTAAATAGTATTCACGTGAGGGTGTTTTGTTTGTACTTTTCAATAAGGATAGCAGATGTCGTTATTATGTTATAGAAGTATGCTAAAAATTAAACAAATTTAAATATTATCAAACACAAATAATACGATATTTTAAGCCTTGTCGGTAAGTAAGTCCCTACCGAAAGTTAGATGAGTAAATTTTAACTGGATAAAGTACTTTAAGAACATACACTTATCCAAAAAGTTGATGCAACATCATATATACAAATTCTTCAAAATAAATTAATCAATTTACCACTGATCCGTTGTCCGCCAAGAAATGAGAAGAAAGTAAGAAGTACTGGCTCTCAAGCCCCCCGGAATACGATATACTACTGATAATATAATTTTTACGCGAAATCCTACCACCAAGCAGGCTGGCTTCTGTCGCGTCTCATGACACCCTGTTCTGCTAGCATGGGATTGGGGAAGTATTCTAGGCCGCCACTATACGACCGAAAACCATTGGGAGCGCTTGCCGCTAACATGAACAGACTCATTGATCCATAAATAATTAGTGCTGATAAAATAGGGGCCAAACTCTGTATTAAATTATTCAACAAATTAATAATTACAATAAATTAATTTCGTTTAATAATTTAATTTTGACTTTAAAAAGTTTAGTTGTTTGGGTAACTTAGTTTGTACTCCGTATAATACAATACACATTATATTATTAATTTGTAACCAACTGAAAAACAGTTGTTGTTTTTAAATCAATAAGACTTCTAATAAGACAAACGTTATAATGTGAAAAATCATTCTAAAATGCATCTAAGTACATGTGTCTTAGACTTTTCTGATGTGTATAGGATCTATAAATTTTAACAACTTCGGCTAATGGAACCGATAACCAATATAAAGGCTTGTTTGAATGAAACAAAATAGTCAATGGCATGAAAAATTTATTTGATTTTCTTTTAATTACATCATTACGCTATGCTAAAATAAATACAGAAGTTGTTTATCTTCATCTTAATTATATGTTCATTTAAATAATTATAATAAAACAATCGTTAATATAATATATATAAGCGTCTTACCTAGTTATTTATTTACATTTAAATCAATAATTTAGAGCAAAATTTTTATATTTATAAAATGTGGACTATATTATTATTTAGGGGTAGACGCGGTTAGAATTGAGTATCGCGACGTATCGGAAATATTAACCAAGTTAAAAATAAGGAAATTTGGAGTTGGTCGTATGAGGGATACGAGATTTAAACGGCACCTTATAAATTTCAGAGGGCACTATTCGGATCATATCAGAAGGTACAATCTGCTTGAGATAGACTCCAATAGCCCAACATAAGCTGTCGAACTGTCTATTGTCAAAACTGGAATGGGACAATATTGTAAATAATTTACCGAATGTTGCCTTGGATTTTGAAATACTTACAATTTTAATACGTGTGATTGATTGAAAAGAAATTCCGTCATGACTGAAAACAATCAGAATGCGTGACGTTGTTGGTTCTAATTTCGAAATGGACGCATACCTATTGATCGATAACTCTGTTTGTTGAAGTTTATTGAATTCGACACCATGACAGTATCGATGTAAAGTGTGTTTATTACAAAGATACCCCTTGTACCTTATGTCCATTAATAATATTGAACGAATGCTAAGGAACATTTTTACCACGTTGATAGCATTCATCAATTACCTTAGGTAATTAATGGATACGACACATCAGTGTAGTGGGATAAAATTGTGCTCGTGTCCTCCGAAGCAGATTATTACAAATGAATTTTCAAAACCATAAACTACCGAAAAAACAGCAGATGAAATAATAGAATGTAATAATATAATTGTACATAGGAAGATTACTTACACCCAAGATTACTTACAAAATGTATTAGAGAAAGTGTTAAAAATCATTCATGATACAAAAGTTGTGCAAATTTACAAATTAACTTTCATCTTAAATTACAATTCGATTGGAACTCACGTAATGGAAGATAAATTCTTAATGACTTGATTAAGTATAAAACATCGGTTAACCCGTATGGACAATAAAATTTTACTTAAGTATAGTACATACAGTGAGAAGACCAAATATTTTGAGTAACGCATCCGGGAACATTATTATCAATCTGTTAATAAAAAAAAAGCTTACATTCTTAATAACAAATGATTGAAAATTACATAATCGTAAATAAAGATATTTTTCTAATAAAAATCGACGCTAAACTGAGGCATAATACACTTACAACAGAACATAATTTCAAATAGGTTAATGAAGCAGTAACAAAACGTATAAATTTTGAAACAAGACTAGTGTTTGTATATAATGTGGTATATAAAATTGACAATAATGTTCTCTTTGACACAGAATCCTATTCTAGATTAAAACTACGACGACAGAAGGTTACCGACGTTCTTGCCCTGCCAACGGCGATCACTGCACAATGAACAATACATTAGTCGAAGGAACTCTAGAAGCCTAGATGAAAGGCACGCAATGTGTATTTACAGGAAGTGCTCAATTGCTTACGTTGGCATGGCAGTGTACAAGGTATGGGTGCCCCTACAAAATATTGAAGACCGTTTCGTTGACTTACTCGTAGATTTACGGGTAGATAGGGTTTGCTTGGAAATATGCCTTGCAATTATTTTTAATCTTGATCATAATGTATTATGGAAGTAAGATAAGTAAGATATTATGGAAGTAACATTACGAGAAGTAATCACAAGTATGGAAAAAAGAAAATACAGAAATTATGAGACATTTTACAATCATCTGGCATCGATTTCATCCTTCACGAGGAAATATTTAGATTGATTATAGGGGCAACCATACAAACAATGGTGATAAATATAATATGATGCGTGCTAATACAATAGATTTATGTTTGTTTTATAGTTTACTTTATAATTCGGTTGAAATAAGGCAAAGAATAATATTTTGTTTTCTTTTAACATTAAGCGAGGCGTTAGGTCATATTGAAATTTATTGTCACTATGTTTATAAATGGTACGAATGCACGAATATTGTTTCGTTCACAAATAGTGTTACTTCTGTTCAATTTTATTTAATGAGTTGTTGTAAATAATTGCCTGAAGTTTTTGTTATTTAATGAGTGCCAAAATACAAAACCATATTTTGTGATTGGTTGAAAGGTTCTATTTTTAAATGTAAGTCTACGATAATATCCACATATTGTGCTTGTTAGAGGTTAAGCTTCTCTAAAAAGCATACGCGAGATAAATTTTCCAGTGAAGGTAGTTTTCTACTGAAAAGACTTCGTCCAGCATATTTTAAAATTGATTGTTATCAAATAATTATTTATAATAAGCAAAACACTCACTAACCCTCCGAGACTTCAACACAAATCTGAAGCTTTAAACACATAAACAAGTATTTACAAACTAATACTAAAAATGTGATTGCATCGCGTGATAATAATACAACTAAAACGAATATATTTTACTAAAATCTTTATATTTGGATTTAATTCGAATCGTCATCGTAAATATACAATAGGATATTTATCTTACAAAAACCAAGAATGGAAAGACCCTGTTTGTAAAAGAACCTAGTTTAATGGAGTCAGTATCCGCAGGTGAATTAAGTTTATTATGTAAATTATTAATAAAATGGAAAACGGTAGAGCGAGGTATCGTTTGGAATGTATAGAGTAAAAAATGGATAGTAAATAAGTGTCGAACGTTTGAATTGTCTTTGGTGATTGCAAAGGTGATCGAACAAATTTGAGATAAGTAGAAAAAACCAAACTTGTCAATGGTGATTGTTATTAATTTAATAGACATTTGGACAACAATGATACTTAATAAGGTGATTGCACAAAGAAAGCTAAGACTAAATTCACTGAGTCGCTTCAGCGGTGTGGTAATGCGAAGGATGGTAACGCCAAACCTGTGGTGGGGAGTACTCCACGGGGACCTCCTGGGCCGTACCTCCCGCTCCCCACATGAGCACCGTCTGTCTTGGCATCTCTGAAGTTTGCGTCTGCTGCATCCTTTCTTGCTCCGTTGACCCGCTGGAAGCCCCAGGGCTCGGTCCAGCGACGACGCTCGGCGACCGTCTCTCCTGCCCCGTGACAGGGCTCATGTAACGTCCACTGCTATCCACGTAAGTGTACTCTCTAGATGGCGGCCTGTGATACGTCGGTGCCACTTCGTACCCTGGCGGAGGTGCCGGTTCAAGGAAACCGTTCGGTGCATATGTAGTATAATGATAGGAGAGTGGCTTGTATTGATGGAAGAGATTATCTGCTGTCAGAAACCTGTCGTCTAACGGCGGGGGAGGATAATGCAGCGCAGGTGCAGGAGGATATTCTCCATAAGGAGCGGTATAAGCTCCGTTCAAATTAGTATACGCCGCAGCAACGTCTGCCGCTAAATAATCTACCGGTGGAGGAGCTGGCGTTGCAGGCACTCGTCGTTTATTTCGACAAGTTGACAAGAAGTCTCTCAATTGAGTCTTATATCGTCTCGCCGCTCTCGGAGGCGTAGTCACATTGGATTCACATCCAGATAACTGCTCGGTTTCCGAAAAGTATAAACTTGTCAAGCCCGTGTCTAAGTAGCTCACTTTGAAGTCCATCGTCCGCTTACCGAGTAAATCGCGACCTTCTTCTTCCCTGTTAACAACAATATTGAGATTGTTGGAATGAAAATTTGTAATTTTTTACTTTGTTACTTCAGGTTGTAATTTTGTGCCCTACTAGCTTTTGAAATGGTTTTAAGAGATTATCGTTTATATATTTATAAGTAAGACATTTGGTCGTTTTTGTAATTTTGTAACTTCTAAGAGACAATAATTAAATAAGGTCCTGGGTCCTAGGTTCACACAGAATATTTATTTTGACGAGAGGATGATTCTGGGCTGTGCTAGGATCCGGTCCAGTTTAGTGAAGTAAGCTCGCAGTAACGAGTGAATTGTAACTTAGTAGTAAATTAACTTTGCTTTGCTGAACTTCTTATTATGACCAATGGTAATCGTGTTCAGAATAACTTATGGCCATTTTTAACGGGCGTTTTGATCATTTTCATGTTTACCTCATACATCTAAATTTTCCTCCTTTCCTTATGTCTTGGTAAATCATTGCGTTTATTGTTAAAAATCGCATTAAAATCCCTGTAGTTTAAAATTATCGCGTACATACAGACAGAATCTTTGTTTTGTGCTATGTAGCTTATAAATATATCATTTTTAATTTTTTGCTCAGTTAAGTTGATTAAGATAATTAAGAGAAGCTATTTCCAATACATACTTACATCAACGGTCTGTGGGTACTAATAACAAAATCCGGTTTGGAGTTCTTATAAACAAGTCTCGAGGAGGTCTGCAGCCACTGCCACTGGCCATCCTTCGTCTGAAAGCGATACGCGATCATGCCCGATGCACCAGTTTTTAACACTGAAATCAAATTAAATTAAATCTTTAGTTGGTTGCTGGCTCGATTAATTTTTATGAGAATAACCGAAAAAAAAATCAACATACGTTACATTTTAATACATTTTAAAATTATATGTCACTCATAAAGAAACGTTCACACACAAACACACACCCGCATTAGGATTCCCTGTATCACGGGTCACAGAAACCCATGATCCAAGAACAAACATTTTTTTGTCACATAAATGTCTGCCCTGATCTGGAATCGAACCTGGGACCTCTCGCTCCGCAGGCAGATTCACTACAAACAGAGCTACGGGGTCATCAATTAGAAATTTGTATATAAATATTAAATTTATACAAAATGGATCTTTTATTACGACGACCACACAGCCCAGTTGTTAGTGACCCTGCCTGCCAAGCTAAGGGTCTCGGGTTCGATTCCCGGCCGGGGCAGACATTTATGTGACAGATAAATGTTTGTTCTCGGGTCATCGGTGTTTGTGATGTCATATTTGTGTATGTCCATGCCGCCCGCAAAACACTTATTGCGTGTGTGTGTAAACGTTTATTATTATTTATAAATTTATTATTTATTCATCTTGATACACGAGGAGGTACGTCATTTGATTTTCAGTGGTCACCGTCGCTCACTGCAACCGAAGTTCTAATCCCAGCAGATTTCTACTACTGTTCCTGCATTAATCCTTGCACAGGTCGTACTGTAAGTAAAATATTTTAATGAAATAATATGAAGTTACTTACATTCTTGATGAGCACTTGCAACGTACGCCAGGTCATCGTAATGTACCAAGTCGTACCCGCCCATATTAGCGAGCTCTGCGTCTGTGTAGCCAAGCAGCATTTTCCCCCTGAAATGATAAAAATACACTCTTGGTGTGACGGATATTATAAGTAGCGGTCAAAACCATAAGGGTTGAAAAAATTTATCAGTTCAGTGCGTATTTAAATGAAGGAAAACAACAATAAATCTGAGAGTTTCTTATAATGTTCTTAAAGTTCTGTAAAGTCTGCCAATCCAATCTGGGTCAGTGTGGCGGATTCACCCCTCATTGTGAGAGGAGACCCGTGCCCAGCAGTGGGATAATTATCGGTCGGACTTATGATTCTAATTGTTAGTCTACACAGGTAGGTAACTGTTTTTATCCTTCCATCTTTAATATTAACATAAACTCCAAAATACTTGTTTGCTGTTAAAAGCATTCCCATTCCACCACAAACCAACAAATCAATTAGTTCTGCCTCGCTATGTTTAGTAATTATACATTTGGTACGCATTGTAGAATTTGTCGGATCTCCACGGTTCCTTTATAGTTCCGCGTTCTTTCTCTGTACCAAACGATACTTTGAAAATTGCCTCAGTCGCTATGGATTTGGGTTTAACGTTAGGCTATTGTATTAAAAGCAGGAATTCACTAAATTCATTTACAAAATATTTAATAACTTCTCATGACAACATACTTAATTTTAGTTATAAATATAGTTGGTGTAGTTAAGTTTCATTCGTTACATTTTGCAAAATCTCAAAAATCTCTTCAACGAGTTCTTCAACGAGTATGTATACATTTTTTATTTGTTTAGGGGAAGGGGGCGTAAGCTTAACCAGAAATGGTATTATAGAATTTCCGTTGATATGAGCCATAAAATCGTCAATAAGATTGCAGTTACCTTTGGTCCATTGAGACTAGAGATAAATCAAGTTTGTGTTTGCTCTTGAACATGACTTCCTTCTGCGGTATCTCCAGAAGACTAGGCGGGCCAAAAGGCGCACATATCGCGAACAGCGCCAAAGGGGGCTCTTCGGTTTTCTTATTCTGTCCATGAAGCACTTTGATTCGCCCCCGGATGTCTAGCCTCTGTAAGTATAAAATAATATTACTGAAACTGAGTAAATACTACCTAGTACCTGATAGTCATTTATTGTAACAGTTTTGGGATAAAAAAAATCTATTTCTGAAATTAAAATGGTAACAGAAAGCAACTACAGAAATATAAAATAGTATGTTAGGTATATTAATCGTAACCTCGACTGACTAATTTAGCAATGCAGGCTAGGACGAGAGACAAGTCAATAGTCAATTGTGACAAATTCTTATGAGTACTTTCATGACTTTGAATAGCAGGAAAACGTCGATCGTGATTTTATTGTGAGTGAGCTTAGTTGGATGTCTTCGGGCCATGAATATTTATACAAGTCCTCTAAAAATAAAATCCGGACTGGAGTAGCGTGCTCCACCAGGCTTCTCCAAGACTCCTTTCCATTCCATGGAGAGATTATGGCCATTGCAATCAAAATATAAAACTAACAATGAATGTTATTACTACAAAATTATGTTTAAGTAACCTTTACCTGGGCAGGAAATTAAAAAAAGATATTGCATTGGTTGTATCACGATGACGGACACGAAGTAATCCTTAAACACTTAAATTATTATACAAATATCGTTGTAGTAAGTACAAAATGATTCAAATATTACTTACAAGAAATCCAGAAGTATTGTCCAACAGACACCTAAACCTAACTGTAAAACTTCTTTCTAAAAGATGAGCTCGTTCCGGCCTTAGAACGTCTTGGAGGGTTAAATTGTTAACCTCTTGAGGCAAGAAAGAGTTCCAAAGTAGCTGTCTCTGAAGCTCTTCCCGATCTTCTGAGTGAACCAACTCGTAGACTGACTGATGGACTATGTCTGACTGAAAATTTAAAAAGTATATTTTAGATTTTAAAAATCTATCAATTATTCACCATTAATTAATGTCTATAACGAGATAAATGTCTTATAACATAAAAGGTAGGCAATTCATAATCGTAAAAACAGCAAGTCACAAGTGAACCGTAAATCAATAAACCATCGATGACCCTAAAAATCGATTCGAGTCCGATCATTAAAGAATCATCTGTAACGAAGATGGACATGTTAATTTTATTCCTATGATAGTTAAATCACAACCTTCAGGCAATGCAATAAAGATTTTTATTGCATGCAAACGGTTTGTGATGGATTTTAACACGTCGTATAACAAAGCTTCGTATAAATAGTGTGGATAATGCGCCAACAACAAATGATGCAAGTTCAAAACTAATTGATAATCAATGGGGTTGTACAAGGCGCAACACTGGGACCCCTATTTTACTTGACATGTAAATGAATCATCCGCGTACAAAAATACGCTGTAAGGTTTATGTAGTTAGAAATGGGGTTTGAGAACCGTTGAATGTGGGTTCGAACATATTGCGATGGCATTAAACGTCAGAGGATGATTTGTTTAGTAATTGCTTTTTGTTCCCGGTGTTCGGGGGAGCATCGTTGCTATGGCGAGCCTCAATGTTTTGTTGATATCCCTGTATTTTTGCAATAGCTCCCTGTTACAATACAATATGTTTTATAGAG
This sequence comes from Megathymus violae, assembly GCA_003671415.1. Lineage (NCBI taxonomy): Eukaryota > Metazoa > Arthropoda > Insecta > Lepidoptera > Hesperiidae > Megathymus > Megathymus violae. The sequence goes on from PDGT01000014.1 coordinate 1,683,100, forward strand.
AAGGTACCATTATTGAATGTTATAAGTTTTTGTTTTTGAGTTTCTGTTTTGTTTTTATTTTTGTTGGAATAAATTAACGTAATAACCAAATATTTACATAATAAGTATAACGCAAGGGAAATAAGAAAATCAGCGATATTGATAATTTTCATTATAAAAGATGTGTCAGTTAAAATATTTAATTGATTTTTATAAAATAATCATTAATATGACGACCCCATAGCCCAGTTGGTAATTACCTTGCCTGCCGAACGAGGAGTCTCGGGTTCGATTTCCGGCCAGGGCAGACATTTATGTGACAGATAAATGTTTGTTCTCGAGTCATGGGTGTTTGGAATGTCATATTTGTGTATGTCCATGCCACCCGTAACACAGGGAATCCTAGTGCGGGGGTGTGTATGTGTAAATCTATATCTATACTAATAAATAAAATTGGAGTGTCTGTTTGTAATATTAAAATAACCGCTTTTTACTACATGCATATGAATGTATGAATGTATATACGGTACATATACCAAAATAGCATTTTTTATAATTTTTGTCTGTCTGTCTGTCTGTTTGTTCCGTCTAATCTCTGAAATGGCTGGATCGATTTTGACGGGACTTTCACTGGCAGGTAGCTGATGTAATAAGGAGTAACTTAGGCTAATTTTATTTCTACTAAATAACTTTTTTTGTTAAATTCCACGCGAACGAAGTCGCGGGCACAGCCATTGTAAATATAAAATTGCATACTTTCTAGTATTAACTAACCTAGTTTATAATAACCGATACGTAATTATTACGGTTTCTCACTTTTACATTTTATTTAATTTTATTCTATTTTACAAACAACACGTTGCTTTTTGACTTTAATCCAGCTTACATTACTGTAATCAGATTATAAATTAATTATTTCCACGTGAGACGCCATAACGACTACATTATAACCCTCGACCATTAGTAACGGGTCGATGTGACCACCTGGTGCGAAAGCTTCAAGTTAATCTACTGGCATAAGTTGCCCCTTGGATATTCACCCTCGTTGAATGATAGTAATTTTCGATTTGGTGAATTATTAGCAGGAACGGAGACTTATATTGATGGTAAACGGGCTTTAAAATGCTGATTACCGGCATAAAAATTACCTTGTTTTATGTAAAAATTAACTTGTTTTATGTAAAAATTACCTTGTTTTATGTAAAAATTAACTTGTTTTATGTAAAAATTAACTTGTTTTATGTAAAAATTAACTTGTTTTATGTAAAAATTGTTGATTAGTAGTATCAATTTATTAGGAATCTATCCTCGCTTCGCTTGGAAACTGGATTTTGACGTTCACAGGCAATTAGTTCAATTCTAATTGTTATTTTATTTTCTGAGATTATCACGTTCAGACAGAGGAGACAGAGATTTTTTTTACCATTTAACCTATGAACATCCTGAGTAACTTACCTTTCGAATGGTTATAGATTATTTGAAATATTTTGGCGTGGTTCTGGAGTTTGCCCTCCGCAGATACACATACATATTCACTCGATTTTTATAAAATTTATATAAATTGATACTTAACCCTACTAATACTTTGATTATTTAACCTTAAACAGTGGTTATTTGTAACCGTTTATTTATTTTTCTGTACTTGTGCAATACAAAATTCACTTTATATATCATAAAATCTACGTATCGAAACATTTTTTGGTAAAATCAATCGGTAACGTTTTCTGGGCTGAATGCTGTTTTTCCAATAATTATGGCTATTTAGTTACTGTTTCTAGTTTTATAATGCCCTTTGTATTAAATTGCATTGTTTTGTTAGGTATGAAAGTGCGAGAATTTCCTGGAAGTTGACCATAAATCTCACCTTTCAACGTTGGCGCGGTTCACGGTTGAAATCTCGTCTGACAAGGCACGTGGCTCGTCAGGAAGGGGAGTCGGCCGATTTAATGATTTCAAAATCGATTTGTTTTGATCACAACCCACCCTCCCTGCAGGCTTTCGTTCGCTCGTAATTTGAATAAACGCAGATGTTGAAGTAGGTACAATGTAACAAACAATGGGATTTCTTTGTTGCGCTTTAGTTTATTCGATGTTGTATCAATGATAGGTATATACATGATGCCATTTTGTTGATTGATGTACGCGTAACACTTACTATAAAATTAACTGTAAGATACATCAGCAGTGATTATTAAGGAATTCTTATTAGAATTATTTTTAGAATAATTAGAGCCGTGGGACGTATCTAAAGGATATGTAAACTAGACTTATTGCTTTCTGATTCTAGTTATTTATGGAAAGCTTAAAAATCATAACGATTCCGATCCTTCTTACAATGTGGGTGTCTTTAAGAGGAGAGTGAATAGGCTCTTATAAGTTAGTGCGTTCACCATCTTAGACTTCATCACCGCTTTCCATCAGGTGGGATTGTTGTCAAGCGTTAACTTATTCTATGTAAAAAAATAACGAATATATAATATAATAATCCATAAGTTCATCATTGGAAATATAAAGCTAAAAATTTTAAATCGATTTACGTTTTAAAGTATTGCGCTATTAATTCCAGACACTTTCTTCATATCGCTAGACAGAGAAGGGATACGCTAAATAACTAGAAAAAAAGGGCGTTAATATATCAATAAATATAACCGAGGCAGCCAACAATTGACCAGTTTGATACTGAGAACATAATGTTTCGTGATTATTATAGCAGGAGTCTGCATATAGGAGTCGTTGCCCATATTTTTATCTATTTATTGGGTTTAACAAACAGCACACTATATACATTACAAAAATAAAATTACCTAAACCTATTTTAATACCGTTAACAGGCACCGTTAACCTCATATTACTACATATAAATATGAAAAGACTTCAAAAATAAAGTACTATACTTAACAATACAAACTGTTGTGTAATAAATAAAATAAATAATCTGACTCTATTTATTGAATACAACCTCGGTTGATGTTGGAACACGTGTTTGTATCACGAATAGAAAAAAAACTTGAACTCAAAACACTCATAGAAGCGAACATAGAACTGTTTTTCTTAAGTTCCCTCTCACAGAGGGGTTAAGGCCATATACCTCCACGCTGGCAGAATGCAAAATAATAGACCTCACACACCTTTGAGAACATTATGGAAAAATCTCAAATTTGCTTGTTCTCTCAAAATATTTTCTCACACCGATACAAGTGATAATTAGTATGTAACACGAAACGCAAATAATAAAAAAAATTATAGATGCGCACAAGATTCTACTATGATAGAAAGACTTCCAATCCATAACTTTTGCTATTGCTGTTTGTCTGTAGAAAAGTAGCTTAAATCAAGAAAATAAATCAAATCAAGAAATATTTAGAAATCAGTTGACGTAATTACGAGTCCATATTGAAGGCGCTGAATGTAATCTGTACATATAATAAAATTCTAACTGATCGCTTTCTTTACATTAAGGATATACATATGAGAAAAACTATTATTAGGGGCTTTATTAATGCAACAGAACCCACAACAATAGTTGTTACAATTTTTGTCTGTTTGCCTGTGCGTTTGTTCGCGTTAAGCTCAGAGACGGCTTATCTGATTTAATTACAGTTTTCACTGTTGTTTTGCAGTAGGCGTCACTTAAAATTTACGGTTCGTTTCATTTCAATCCGTCTATAAACAAAAAAGTAATATACGTATATATCTAATTCACAGAACGTGAAAAATCCAGTCCTAGAACAAAGCAGATGCTATTTCTAAGCGTAAGGCGCTTTTTCTGAAGCGAACCGAGGGCAGTTTGTTAGTGAGAAATAAAATGTTCTATACGGGTAGCATTTGTCCATTACGTTTCTGAGGTAACGCAAAAATGGCAGAGCGAGTTGATTGTATAGAAATTTATATTAGATTGTGCTCGGCTGAAAGTTTTATGGTTGGGGTTATTGAGGCGAAATTGGGGTTTTCAGTCTGATAGTAATAATTCATCGTGACTTTATTAGCTTTAATGCGAAGGGTATTTATAATCGGTTGCGTTTTTATGTGTGCGTCGAGCTTTTTGGTCACGCTCTTTTTAAACTGACAGGGTATGCGTAGAAAACTTCTGAATATGATGAAGTTGTAAGTTTGGATTTGGTGATGTTATTATATTTTGATAATATTAAGTACAGATAATTAAGAGTTTTAGGCTGTTATTATTTGATGCGACAACGATGTATTCAAATTCAAATTCAAAGTCATTTAATCATCTATATGATTAAATGATAAATACCTATGTATTCAGTAAATACACTTATTACTATTATTAATACTATTTTTTGCTTCTACCACCGTTTCGAAAAGGTGCTTTAACAATGAGGAGAAGAAACGGCGAAAGAAATTCCTCAGCACATATTTTAAATAACACATGGTAATTACATAAGTTTGAACCTGTGTGGAACTGGTTTCGACACTAATTTTGTCCAGGCATCCTGGTCATTCATGTACTCATCTATACTATAATATCATTTGCCTATAAGTTATGTTTTAATGCGACGCTTAAAAGTTCCAATGGGCAACTCGCGTATGTAGTCAACAATACTGCGGCCTATTGAAAACGCTAGTGTTGATTTTCCTGGTTCCCCTCCAAGATTCTGTCATCTCCAAAGCGATTGATTGTCTATTTTAGTTTTTGTTAAATAAGTAATCGAGCTATTCACATAGTGAGAGTTTCAGTTCGAGTTTCTGTCATTTCCGAAATTTCAGTCGGCCTATTTGGCCCGGATAGATAGAGCTCTTTACCTAGCTAACCAAACCACCTATTCATATGCTAAGGGTCTCCGATTCAGGCTCTGTCATCCCGTCTTCGGTTTGTCTATTTGTCCCATCTATTGTTCTTTCAGCTTGATAGTCCTGAAACCTTACATGGCGTAATCTTTGATCCACCAACACGTCTGGGTGTAAAACGGACCTAAATTCAAAATCTGTAACGATGGACATATGAGGAGGTACGACCATGTGGAAATATAACATTTTACCTAACCTTCTGGAAAACGGTGTTGGTATTATTTTGGTGTAATTTCATTAATCCTCCCGGCGTTGGCTACCGATCGTGAAGTTGACTTACCTCCCCGTTAGCTACTTCCTATAAACGGACAACGAAAGCAAAACTTTTAATAAGACATTATTTTAATTATTATTTAGCGAAGTCACGAAACTCCGAGCCAGGGAACATTAGCATTAATATTTTTTAACTAGCGTTTGCTTCGACTTGCACGTGTCGTACTTCCGTATGGTTGGCGATTTTTCAGCCTAAGAATTTACTAGTCATGAAAGCGAATGTTTCGGAAATTTGTAGTATGTATATAGTTTTCAATTTAGTATTCTTGGTCGTATTGAAGCAGCTTAGTTTACTTGATCCTGAAGACTAAGACAATTCATCACATCATATCGTATCTTTGGTAGGTAGTGGAATTTCTAGAGAATTCCACATTAAACGCGTTATGTGTTTAACTAGTAACAAGCGCTCCCTTGGTTTCAATCGTGACCCAAATCACACAAATAGTTCACAAATGGCAATTTTTTCTACAACAATTTTTATTGATGACAGGCGCTGTATTATGATTATGATTATTATGATTTATTTTTACTTCATACACTTAAATATTCCTTGTCTTTCGTTCTGTTTATTATAAAAATTACAAACTTGGAAATACCGCCCAGGAGCTGTTGAAATATTCACATTCAGACAGAAGGTCACTCTTTGATATGTATTACGTTACTATTATATCTCTTAGGTTTTCCATTTACTCGCCAGCGATGAAACGAGTTCTTTACCGGTAATTTTTTTTACATCCCTTCGCTTCGTTATGGCGGTTTAACGATAAAACGAGGGTAGTTTAATAAAAGTTAAAGCCTTTTTTCGGTTCAGTTATCGCTGTAATTAATATTTTTACGTGGTTATAAAATTTTGTCCCATAAGTCAACTGTATCACACATTTCTTGATGATTAATAATAGGGAACTGGTGTAAAATAAAATTAGAACATTTTTTTGGTATGGTGGTAATTTAATTAGGGGAGGGAAGGGCTGTTCGATGCATTACGCGAAAATTACATACTTAAAATTTTGACTATTGTCAGGTGAATTCATTTTTACACAAATTATATTTCCTTGCGTTAATTGCATGTGTTTTTAAATAAAATTCATATTCTCGCACTTGTAAATGCCATAATAGATATTTTATTAATTCAAAATAGTACCGGCGACGGTACTATGATTTTGCGACAAAACCGTGTTTGTTGAAATTACGAGTAGTTGTAATTAGTTGAATGTTGTTGTATTCGAATGGCTATATACATAGATATATATATATATATATATATATATATAAGGTACTGATATGTACTTTATATATATTTACAGATTTGTTAGTGCATATCAGCACCTTACATAGATAAGATTTGCTGCGTTGCTTTATTTGTTTTTTCAATATTTTTGAACATTATGAAATATATGTAGAACAATTTATTAACGTTCTTTTTTATTATGTCCTAGAGGTAGACCTTAATCAATCTGGATTAATCGATAAGACCGCTTTTCATATTATGTCTAATTACTAGGCTGTGTAAATTACTACTTATACAGTACACGAAAGAATATTACATTCTATTCAAAATATTTTGACATAAAGAATTAACATAACCTTATTTTAATGTATAATATATCTGCTTGTACTAAAAAAATAATAAAAGTTTTATCCACATTTTTCGTTTGTGTGCCCGGATGAGATGTCCACATATTTTTTTCTACAGTATGCCCTATAATATTTAAATAGACAATTTTGGACAATTGTTTCAGTAAAAGCTGATTAAAATCATTTAAATATATTGGGTATTCTGTAAATACACTTTTGCACGTCATTTTTTACGTCTATTACAGTTTCGAAAAGGTGCTTTAACATTAAGGAGAAGAAACGGCGACAGAAACTCCTCAGCATATGTTTTAAAACATCACATGGTAATTACAAAGTAAATTTTAACCTGTGCAGAACTGATTTCGGCACGGCTGTTTCGAGGCGTCCTTGTCATTAATTCATCTATTATTTTAATTCTCTCCTCAAGACAACGCAGCTGCCATATGTGTCGCGCTCATACTTTAACCAAAAAAATTGCCAATGCATGCAGATTCCATCCACGTTTTCCTTTGGTTATTGTACTAACCTGATGGAAGCCAAGGTAACTCTCGATGCTGTGCGTTGCGAAGAATACCTCTCCTTCGCAGGTGAGGATCATCAGGAAGCCGTTGAGGGCCTGTAATATACCGACGAGAATTATTAATTGATGAGAGGCCACATGTCAGTTCTTCAGTGTGTGTTTGTATTTTGAACTTAGAGCCATCGAGATGCAAAAATATCTATCTATATCTCCTTTCTCTTCACGCTGAGCTATCATCTTATACCGATCGATGCATTGCAGTAGAAACACAACACCAGTTGAGTTGTGTACCTACCAGTTTTCTAGTCCCATCAATTATTAAAGCCCTTATATTGGCAGATTTTGTAATAATATATTACAATTAAATTTATCGTAATATGTACTGCCTTATGTGAGTAAACTATTAATAAAGTTACCTTAACTATTAATTTTGGGAGCCTCCAAGTAGCTCGTAGTGGAATCAGTAGTGATTTTGAATTCTAGGATCCGAGCAACATGATACTGGTCCCAAAGATATGTCCTACAGATCTGATTGTATCACAGAACATAATTCAATCTCACCAAACTACTCAATTCATTCTTGACGGTTTTCTTTCTCTTAATAAATAGGGTATTAGACTAACTAATGTTACTGGATCAATTTTGAACAATCCAAAGCAGTCCCTGATTAAAACAGCAATAAAATGGGCAAGTTTTGGCAAGTTTCCCGGTAATTTCCTTGGGCGACGCGCCTTACTTACGAGCCAAGCCGAGCGAACTTGCGATGCGCTACTCCATTGATGATGCGTCAACGTCATTTTAAAGTATTGAATATGGTGTGTGTGTAAAGTTTGTCACATGGGCTTTATCCAGTAATGTATTGTATACAACTCACAAAACTCTTGAATAAAATTGAAAGCACAGGATTATATTTTGCAAAATCAATTCTAAGTTCAGTCATATAATATACTGATCATTGGATTTTGTTTTTTTTTTATCATAAATATGAAGTTATTCGTATTAGTGTACATTTATAATCTGGATTGTTAGCTCTACTCTTTTAAAAAATAGATTAAAATCAACTAGTCGAGTATTGGTTAACAGACTCCGATGTAACTTTCGCAAGTATTATGGAGAAATTTGAAAATTAAACTTTCTTCAGAAGTTTCAACCAAGTTAACGATAAAAAACGAAGTGATTCGAGTGGGAAGCTTACGTTTAATAACTTAATAGGATAGCTAGGTGATCTGGATGTCATGAAAATTTTATAAAATAATCCGGATGTGAATTTAAACAATTTAACGGAATTAAAAAATTAAGTACAATTAAAGTTTATATACGTTGAAAATTTTTAATTGTATAGCTTATAGCTTTATATTAATTATAGCTTTTATAATTTGATTCAATGGACACTATCTCAACGCGGCTTCGGAAATGTAAAATATAAGGCACAGGCTCGAGGTTGAACTTATTTATAGCTTTAGCAGCCCCGTTTGATTTATCGTCGAGCGATTCGCCGCAATTTGTGTATTCATTGCAATGAGACGTCCCGGTGAAAATATCGTCGTCTCCGCTATGGTATCGCTCCTGGGCACGACTGAGTAATGAACTGACTTGAGATGTAACCAAAAATGAATGTTTATATTATGTCAGCGTTATTAATTGCTTCGGAACCTTCGTCGTTACATCTATAATCGACCCACAGCTGGGTTGAGTCTCATTTCACATTGCGAGCGTTAAAATCCATCACGTAGGCTAATACTCACTGGGAGACTTCATACACCTCCGAGAACGTTATTGTAAACTCCCCTTCTCTTCTGAGAAGCTTCTGCAAGTGATAATTTTTAAAACGCATATGACTGAAAACATTTGAGGTGCCTGCAATATTCGAACATCCATGCGGAAGACCCATGTTTAAAATACTAATGAACAAACTAGTGTATCCCTATTTCAGTGACCTTGTTTGTTTAACGAATCTCAGGATCTTTATCAGTTTTGGCAGCTACTTATGTGAGACATGACATGAGTACAATATGAGTTGTACAACAAACAGCTATTTATTATTTCATCAGTCATCGGTGAAATCCGGATTTCTGCCCTCAACCCGCTCATCCTCGCCGCGGCATTGTCGTGCCGTGTCATTGCAATTGTCGTAGTATAAATGAATCATCAGTAATTTAAAGACATTACTAGTAGGACCCAGGGACAAAACTCAATCAATGATACCCAAGATTATGTATATTATCTATAAATGTATATTTTTCATCTATGCATATTTGATTTATCTGTGTTTCTGTGTAAACATCTATGTTCTATGTCATAGACTATAGTCTGTGGTTTCTTCGCTTCTTTTCTTTCCGTCATATAAATTGTATAAAAACCATAACTGCCATAGTAAAAACTAATAACATTTCGTAAAGTTAAAGTCACTAATTTCCCACAAACACAGCTATTATTTTACACTCTGTAGCTTTAGGTATCAAAATATACTCTATCAATGTATATTATACTATAGTGACTCTGATTACCGAATGAAGAATCCCGAGTTCGAATCCCTGTCCGGGTAAACGTTTATGGAACAGATAATTGGTTGTACGCAGGTCTTCCTTATTTGTGATACCTTAGTTGTGCGTGTATCTAATTCATCTGATGAAAATGATTATAATTAAATCCTGCTTGCATATTTATCAAAAGCGAACATTACCTGGAGAAACATTTCCCCGTCAGGCATGATGTGGTCGTAATGGGCGTGATCCCGCCGGTGGACATGCAGCTCCTCTTTCTCTTTATGCATCACCACTGGAACAAAAGAATTAGATCTATAGCAAGTTATAATGTTTATGATTGCCCAGTAATTAATAAAACACTGAATATGAGGTTCCTGGTTCGAAACAAGATTTACCACGTATTTATTTTGCAAAATGCAATTTTACAAGGTTTAAACAAGTTTTATTATTAATTAATATCTCAGGGCCTCCAGACTGAATTTAACAACGTTTTCAAGTTACTCCTTTTACTCAAGATTTTTTTTTTTCTAAGGTAATGGATATAACGCAATCTGGTTTGCTTCTGGTGACCGAATGTGTTGTTTCCACTGTTTATTTAGCTGGAGCTTCACCCAGTAAAAATAGATATAGAGCTATTAAATCAGTCAAAAGTACCTAATGTAAGGAAACCACCTTACTAACATCTGTCTCACTCTTCCAGGGTCAGAGAAGTCAGAAGTCAGAAGTCTGATAAAAATAAGTCACGATTAATTATTTATATTACATACTAGCAAACCGCCCTCGCTTCGCTTCGGACAAAGTACGCCTTACGGTAAGAAATAGTTACTACATTATTTTAAATTAATTTATAACTTTTTTATTGATGGACGGATTGCAATGAAACAAACTTTCAAGTATTAAGTGACGCTCACTGAAATAAATTAGTGAAAACCTGACCGATATCGGTTAAGCCGTTTTTGAGATTAGCACGAACAGACGCACCGACAAGCAGACAAAAATTCTATCAACTATTGTTTTATGTTATATTGCGTTAATAAAGGCTCCTAATAGTATTTTTCTCATATATCCTTCATGTACAGAAAGCGGTCAGTTAGAGTTTCATTATATGTATAGATTACAGGATTTTCTGTTACGACAGCTCATAATCGAAATATCAATTTATCACCTTATTGCTATCAGGAGAACACCCCGCGGTTGTTTGTCCTCTCTATTAAAGAGAGTTTGTGTAAAGTATCATTGCCAAACAGAGGGTGAAGTACATATATAAAAAGTGCGTGTAACAAGAGATGAGCCGGGCGTGGTTCGTGCGACAAATCACATCTCGTTGTACAATTAGGGATGCTGTAGAGGGTGGGGGGCATAACGAAAAGTAGACTTTAGGTAGAAGTGTTTTGGTTCATTTTTGTTTACCAAAATATTTGGAGGAAATGTATCAATAGTATTATAATAGAATAGCAACATTCGTGAAAGTATATTGTTTCTTATGACATCCCTGAGCGTCTTTGTGAATCATAAAAATATGTGAAGCATTTGTCTATATGTCATAAATTAAGTATTACCATTATAAGTATATTTAATTCGTTTTGAATAAAACGAGGATAGAACGGACATAGATCATAACATCTGCCCATCTTTAGGTTGATCATTAGCTTATTATAAATATGACTAAGCGGCAAACTGCCAATAAGGGTTCCGCATGCTCATACAATATTAAAACAATTGAACTATTACCTACTTATAATAGTTATCTATTTAAATAGATCAATGTCAATCAACAACACACCGTTTTATCATGGACTGTCAAACGCCAGGTGTATTTCTGTCAGTATGCACCGCCATTTGGTATCTCTATTAAGAAACTCCTGCTTATTTTTCCAAACTGTGAGGAATAACAAGTTTCACATTTGTATATATTGCTATTTTTACAATAGAACAGAAATAAAATTACTTGACACGAGCAACTTTGTTGTACGAAGACTCCATTAAGTTATTACTTGTGTGTTGGTTTTGTTCAGATAACCGCAGTGATAACAAACATATTCTCTGAAAATATCAACCGCGTACCAATTTTGATTGAAAAGATAAAAAGTAGCAGCGTTTTAAAGGACAATGTAGGCTTGATAATTATCGGACGACTCTGTAGTTCAGTTGGTAGTGACCCTACTTACCGAGGGGTCCCAGGTTCGATTCCCGACCGAGGCACACAGGTGTCAGACTTTACGTGACAGATAGTTGTTCGTTTTCATGTCGTGGGTGTCTGTGTGAGCGTTTATAAAAATTAGTAAGAAATCCTAAACCAAAACAACAGGAACTTGCTGTTAGTTTTTTTGTATAAAAATATCCATTATCAATACGGGTGCTAAGTATTAAATAAATGCCTTCGCAAGTTCGCAGTACAGGACTATTGGTAATGATTACCCTGAAGGCGTTGGGTGGGAACACGGTGCTTGGAGGTTAATTTAGCCCCAAACGACCGTGGGACTTGCCATCTGGCATCCACAGATGGTAATATAGATATCGGGTAATTGTTTATCGAAATTCACTACCGTCTATTCAAAATGTTGGTGTATTGACCCACAGTGGTGTGGTGGTGGTGTGAAGATTGGCAGGATGGTGAAGTAATTCTATCGAGAAACAGTTTATTTTATTTTAAAGTGTATTGTCTGACAGTAATTGTCCGAAAGCCAGAGTCAGTTGAGAAGCGGGTTCAGCGCTTCCTTGGTGAGCGGCAACGTAAGCGTAATGCCTTTGGTATAACGGACGACTTGAAATCTCGGTCATCACTTATCCCGTCTGTTCGTTTGTTCGCTGTTTACATAAAAGAGAATTATACCTATCCAGGCAGTTAAACACCCCTAACAATATGCAAGACACTCTCTAACTTTTGTTTTGTGCTACGAAACATTAACATGAGGGACGTGATACAACTCGCCGGTCTTCTTGTAAGGGTTCACGGCTCGTATTCTGAATCTTATCATTGATAAAACAATGCATCGTTAACGAAGAGTTCAATATTATGTATGTTGGGATTGCTCATTTTTTATTCTATTTTGAATTTATTTTACGAGAAAATTACACATTTATCATTGAAAAATACACAGTTAATCACGAATGACGTATGGTGAAACCATTAAGTTATTTAGGTTTTCATATGTGCACACGAAATGCAGTGCACTAGTTAAATAAAAATGTATTTTAAATAATCAAACGTGCATAAAGATATTATTTTAATATCGATACGTTTTGTTATTCCTTATGGAGAGTTCCCTATCAGATCTTATGGGAATACGATCGGATGTCGCGCGAGAATTGAAATTCTCACTGTCCTATTATTTATGGTACTTATTAAAATACTTTAGAGCTGACAATAAACAAATAAAAATGTGTCGATAAATAAGCTGCTATCTATGTTTTGGGATCTTTGTATTTGCCATTTTAAAATAAGTCGATTTATTATTAAGCGATTGCGCCTCGATCAAGATAGTCGGACTATCGACTCGATTTATCGATAATGTCTCCCGATACGTCACTAATCGAAGCCGATGGGGTTTATCACCGTATGATCGTTATTATGGGCTATTCGGCTATTCGGGGTTTCATTTTATTTTGCGAGGTATTGAAATTTATCTATATTCTGCTTACATTCTTGTCGGAAGATGAAGTAAATTTATATATTTTAATAGTTAAAATGGTCTACGCAAAAGTGGATGTCTTATTATCCATTAATTTCAATTAATTATTTCATAATACTTTAAACTTGTGGACATCCGTATCATATAGATCACTTAATAATGAGCCTATAAGGCCCGAGTCCCAGTTTTGATTCCCAGCCGGGATCTAAGCTTTAGTGACACTGATTGTTTGCAATTTGAGTATGTAGTGATGA
>PDGT01000014.1:1696722-1712934 GCA_003671415.1 Megathymus violae
ACTCCGCTGTACTGTATGTAAGTACCACATGCGGTTTCATTGCTACACAGCGATCAGTTAAGACTAAGAGTCCAATTTAAAGTTCTCTATGTATAGGTAGGAGTGGGGAATTCCTAAGGTATATAGGTATACGTACACACCACAGTGAATTAATGTTGTTTGTTACACTCGAATTTAATTATTGTTAAACGTAATACAAACGCAGTATTGATAGACGAGTGATTTCTTCCAGACAACCTTTGACGCTTTACGAAAAGAACATGAAATAGTAGATTCAAAATGTTACATTTAATAGCTTAGCTCGGCTTATTAATATTTTGGACTTATTTTCTTGACTTTTTAAAAATTTTGTAAAGAGTTTGGAAAATACTGAAGCATCTACATAAACGTAATGTACTAGTTGGTCTGTCTAAACATAATTTAAATTTTGGCCGTATTGGGGCGGCCTCCCCCCAATCTCATTCTAGACAAACAGGGTGTTGCAAGAGGCGACAGAAGCCAGCCTGCTTGGTAGTAGGGCTTCGCGTAAGGATTATATTATCAGTATTATTAATAAATCATAAATATTATTATTGATGTTATTATCTATCCATGAAGCCTGCCTGGCTAGCTACCACCCTCCTGCTCGAGTCAGCCGTCAAACGACTCGTCGTGTTTCGGCTGGGGGCTTGAGAGCCAGTACATTCTTTCTTACCTTCTTCTCATTTTCTGTATTATATATATAATTTTATTATATTATATAATTTTAGTGTATATTTATATTAATGTATATTCATTGATGTAAGTCAAAACATATATTTTTAACTGTATTTACTAGTAAGCGTAAGTGCTGAACAACTTAAAATATTGAGGTCATATTCACGCAATTGTTATGTTTGCTATTCATGACAACGATTCATGGTTATGATAGGAATCAACCGGTGGCTTTGTATTCAAATCGACCGAATGACAAAGGCCAAGTATCAGAACACCTGTCGGGACAGCTAGTATCCTATAAAACTTTGTATTAATAATTGAAAGATGCAGTTCTTGTTGCTGTTTTCTATTACCAAATCAATGCAACATGTATGTGAACACATAAATTAGTTTATACATACATATACTATTGCCAACACTCGTACTTAGTTACAACATAGATGTTTATTATACAACTAGCTGTGCCCGCGACTTCGTCCGCGTGAAATTTAACAAAAAAAATATTTAGTAGAAATAGAAGTAGCCTACGTTACGCCTTATTACATCAGCTACCTGCCAGTGAAAGTCCCTTCAAAATCGGTCCAGCCGTTTCAGAGATTAGCCGGAACAAACAGACAGACAGACAAAATTTGTAAAAAATATTATTTTGGTATATGTACATTCATATGCATGCAGTAAAATGCGGTTATTTTAATATAACAAACAGATATTCAAATTTTATTTATTAGTATATCTTATATATAGACGAATATTATTAGTCACCTGCCTTTGCTTCGCGTTGCAGAACAAACGGTATACTTAAACAAATAGCATTAGTACTGGAAAAATTAATATCAATTTTCTTCAGGTGTCAATAAATTTCAAGTTGTTATGTCCCGATTCTATCCGTATAAACGAAAAATAATTTGACTTCATTCTTAAAATAAAGTTCTTACAACTTTTATTATATATTCCGTAGAAGTACATGCATTTTCCGTAATTAAAAGTATCCTAAATAATTAACAATTACATATATAACTTACAAATATGCTTACAACAACATACAAATTATATAATATCATCTAAACCTGTAGACAAATTTAAACTCAAATAATATATGGTTCGGCCTTTACACAGATAACAAAGCCTACGTAGATAAACTAACGCGTTGCCAATAATTATCTCAAATACACCTCAGCCCCCTAACAATTATATTGTTACTATAGAAATCAATTATATTGATAGTATAGAAATAGCAAAAGCCGTAGCGTGTACAAATCGTCATTTAAACATTAATTGCAAATTAATTCCATGTCGTACGTCCATAACGATTACTGGGAATTAGTGGAAAATAATCAATAATGATTATAAGGTAATTACCGGTAATCATATTCAAACATGTAAATAATGGACGGTATGTGAAAGCAATGATAGAGCGGCGGTGAGTTTTTGTACTATAGGATTTTCTTCTGAAAACTAACGGGCGCGAGCATGGCCGTGTTACGGTCGGCGGTCGCGTGGTATATACATACATACAGTAAGCTGTTATGTACTGTATTGGACGAAAAAAGCGTTAAACATATTTAATTAATCCCGTATGCATAGTTCGAAAGTCAGTTATAAACCAGGATTCATCATTTACGTATGTACGTCTTCATCGTAAAGATTTGCGATAACCCGCATATTGAAGTTATTCCTGGTGACCCACTACTATCAAGTCGCCTGGCTACATATTTGCCGCTTGATATAAAAGTGAGGTAACAATATATTTTGTAATATTCATAACTCTGGGAATCGATCGTCTCAGTTTGGTTGAGCAAGTTAAACAGGCCCCAGTCGACTGCGCTCGCCAAGTTAGAATTACACATTTTCAATAACTTGAGGTGAACTTTAAAATATGTATGTCAGTTTCGACACTGAATTTTCCTTAACGAAAGCAAGTGATAACGAGTTTTAAATACGTACATAATTTAAAAAGTAAGAGAAACCTTAGGCTCAATCAGTAAATGTCATTATTACACCAATTAGAGGTGGGCCAATATCTCTAGGACTCTTGGATATTAAAAATCAGTGTTAAAAGTGACTCGTGCCCTAGATTCCAACGATAATTCGTCTCATATTTTTCAATAATTCGTTTTTTTATGTAATTGTGGTACCAAATTTTAAAAATGATTTAAATTTGAAGGGAATTATTCACGTAATTTCTCATGCTTTGACACATTTAGGGAAACAAACGAAATCTTTAAGCGCTCTCCGTCATGATGGATCAGTGCGGATCGGTGAAAGGGTTTTTTTATGTTAATAGCTGACAAACGAGCAGACGAGCCACTTATGGTAAGTGGTCACCGTCGCCCATGGACATCAGAAAAACCAATGGTATCACTGATGTTTTGTCGGTTAGGAAATGAGAAGAAGGTAAGAAAGAGAGTACTGGCTCTCAAGCCCCCAGCCGAAACACCATGAGTCGTTTGGCGGCTGACTCAAGCAGGAGGGTGGTAGCTAGCCAGGCAGGCTTCACGGAAAGATAATAATACCAGTAATAAAACTAATGACTTAATAATAATACTGATAAAATAATCTTTACGCGAAGCCCTACCACCAAGCAGGCTGGCTTCTGTCGCCTCTTACGACACCCTGTTATGCCAGCATGGGATTGGGGCGAGTATTCTAGGCCGCCCCAATACGGCCTACCGGTTAGTGACTAAAGAAAGATCCACCACCCTCAGGCGTCCGATATGACAACAACTGATATTTAGTAATTATAAACAGAGCAAGGCACGGCTAAAATCTGGACTAGAAGACTCTCATTCAAAAATGGAATGGGAACCCAAATCACCCGTGGTTAGTTTGACAACGGAGAAGAAGTTCTTCGGCCCTACCTTTGTTGTTGCCTCGCGCGGTGGCACTGGTTGTTGATGTTCAAGCTGGTCCAGCTTATGGAGTTTTTGTGTTTCAGAAAATAATTCCATCAGGCAGTAAGACAACAACCAATAACAACAATAAACCAAAACCGTGTGTTACCGATATCATGGTTGGTTACCAGACCTGTTGGACGGTGGTAGCCTCCTATTGCTAGAAAGTCGATTTGCAGAAAGAGACCATGGAACCACCGAGGGGGGTTGAAGCCGCTGCTGACTCGGTCCGTCAGATAAGACCAGAGCGACGGAAACGGCGCTATGCGCTATTTTTCCCACCGTCTTAAATAACCTTATCACGTCATTAGGCGGTACATGGCGTACCCTCGGAGTATGATAGTGGCATGGCAATGCGAAGCCGTTGTTCTCTATTATAAGGATGAGGGAGCCCGCTGGATTAAATTTAATATTTCAATAGGACCGACGAGCCCCACATAGCTACCTAAAAGTAAAGGTAGAATGAGAATTTATTTCCCAGCTTCAAAAAAGGTAGTTCACTAATAAATGATCTAGGGCATCGTTTACAGAACGATAATTTTATAGTAAACCTAAAAACACACATTACCTGAACAATGAGTCGTTTACCCTATTTTATGTACGTCTTTAACAATTTTGCTTCTAAAGCATAATGTAAATTTACATCTGCTATTATTACGCCATATATCGACATATTTATGTAATTATTTATAGCAAATTTAATGCAACATGGTTCAAAGACCACCTTGTGATAAATTATGTACCATTTTGTATTCAAAGCCTATACGCGTATATTCATTTTCAATCATTATAATTACTTTAGTATAGCAAATGAGGTGTTGTATAACCGTTTTAGTAGCCAGCAATAATTTTATACTTGATAACTACCTATTAATATTCTAGTAAAGTATATTGATGTAATCTGTAACCAAAAGTGAATGTATTAAAACCCATAATTGGCGGTGTGCCAATTGAATGCTGATATTGGGACTTCTTATGTATTCGGTTCTGAATATTTTTAAAGTATTCTAAGTTGAGACTCGTGGCCCAAGGGGGCTGACGCTCATTATTTTTTCAAAGAAATATCAAAACAGTGAAAAGATAAGACATACAAGCATACATTGACCAAGAGCTGGAAGCTTTCTCGCTCAACGCATAAGCATTGCTATACAACGAGGGAATGCTGCCAGTATTTTGGGTACTGCACCACAAGGACATAGACAAATACATTTATATTAATTAATTTCTAATTTTATTTTAGTTTAACTTTATTATTGTAAATTTAGGTTTAAAAAAACAGTCTACAAATTCTAAATGGGTGGGATAATAAAACAAAACTAAGACAAAACAATAATTTTCAATACAATTTTGATTTGTTGTAAACAATGTTGGGAAGGTTACGTTCGAGATGAAAACGCTAGAGGGGGTTTTTATGTTTTTTTGTTGGTAAAAGAGCGTTGGCTATGAGTTTATACTGAAGGTTTAGCAGTTTTAAGTTTTAAAATATGGTTACGTGAATAAAATAAGATACATAACTGGCTAGTGAACAGATAAATCAACCGACTGTTCGACTTACATATATGATAGATATGCGCTCGGTTGCGTGGGTTTTTGTGATGTTTCTTTATGTATGACTATGTTTCCCGCAAGGAATAAAACTACGGGAGGGTGAGTATTTGAGATTTTTTGAATAATTGGATGCAATAAAGTAAGCATTATACCAGGTAAGCACATTTGTTTAAAAGAAAATCATTTAACTCATCGTCATTTTTAAAACTCTACATGATATTCTTTTCTATGGGCGGCGGAATCGCGAAGAAATTAGGGTGAGCTCGTAAGGAAGGCGAATAATTATTTGTATCTACTACCGTTTCCAAAAGGTATTTAATCATGGCGGAGTAGATAGGGAGAAAGGAAATCACACCTTAAAAGAATACACAGTAATTACAGTAGCTATGTATTCTCACCTAAGCGAATCTGGCTGTAGAGCTGGTCATTTCCGTGCGTTTCTGTCCATAGTTTTCTTAAAGACAGGCGAAGGCTGCCCAGCTACTAGCATCTCAATTTACCAGCGTATGTAGTGTATGGCTACCCCTCACATTACAATGGATTCATAAAAATATAATTTTAAATATGTGTATTCAGCTGAATGTTCTTAGAAAAAAATATATACATGCCAGTACAAAGTGGCATTTTATAAAAAGCGTCTAAAAAGTAAGGCTTAAAGATTAGGCAAATTTACCGTAGCTCTAAGTGTAGTCTTTGAGCACAGCTCAGCCCTGGTTTATGGTTAGCGGACACGAACATAATGTTGAGCTTGTTGGTAAGTCACCAACAAGAAGGCAATTATGTATTGTATATTTAATCTATACTGTTAAGCTACAGGTCAATTGAAACTCTTTTAACGGAGTTGGAAGCATATTTTTAACTGTATTTGGGATTGAAAGATCAACCTATCTGAACATTTAACAATTATGTTTATACTAAAATTATAGTTGTAGCTAGTACCTCTTAAGTCTACTTCGACTGTCCTTTGAGAACCAATTACGAAATGTTTATGAAACGTTTCAATTGCAGCGTCGGAGGTCTATGAATAATAAGTGTATCTCGACCGGTGAAGCATCGTTGATGCTTTTGGTGTTATCGATAAACATGGTCTATAGCGACCACTTACCATCATTTCCTCCGTTTACTCTGGTGCCGTACGACGGTTGTTTATACAAAAAATATAAAAGAAATTTTGTTATAATAATAATATTATAATCAATTTTAATATAAATACCCACGCACTAGCTCGTAACCCCGAACTCTAGTGCATTCCAATTCCCTGTGTTGCGATAAGCGTAAGCCTTATGAAAATGAACGCATCTGTAACACTAGGGGTTTGGCAGGCACATTGCTGGTCAAGAAGGAGACGTTAAGTCCACTTTGTTAACTCTCCAAAACTGTAACGAAACGTGTTTAACATGTTCACGGTTGAGGTTAAAAAAAGAGTTAGGCAATCAGCGAGGTAAAGAACTTTACCATCGAGCGTCTGTTACAGCGCGATCTACACCTTCTGATTTATCAGATATCTTACTATTATAAAACTATGTTGGTGGAACATTTATCGAAATTAAATTTAGGATGGAAAAGCAGAGATTACGTTCATATATCTGCCGCGGCAGGGAATCGTACCCGAGACCGCACGATCGGCAGACGAGGTCCCTGTCAAAAGAACTACAAAGACTTTTTACATTATTATCAAAAAGTAAAAATTAACAAACTGTTGCGTGTTACCTGTAGTCACGACTGTCGAAGTACAGGCAAAATATGCAAAAATCGTGAGTACCCGTTGCAATTAAAATGATTAAAATCTAATGTTCGTCCGTCGTTTGTTTAAACTGAACTAACCGAGAGTAAAACAGTATGGAACTGTTATCTAACTGTAAAGTATTTATTTATCTCACCACATTCGTAAACGACCCTCCGTTCCGGCCGGCCGGCCGGGGTGGTCACGGTGACATACCACGCGTGCCATATTGTCCGACCGTTGCAACATCTGGTCTCGAATTTGTTTTTAATTGTTTTAGTGAAATATTGGCCCGTTTTTGTGGGCCCATTTTATATTGGCACCTTGGGTTACTTAATGATGGACGATATCAGGTTTTTTGTATATTTCAAATATTTGATAACAGTTAGGTTTGAGTATGAGTTGGATTATGATTATCGTTAGAAAAAATGAGCCAAACCTATATGTTAAATGTTTTTTGAAAATGTAAGCTTTGTTATCGATAAAGAGGCCAAGACGTATTCAATTGAAATCCTTGTCTGTGCAAGTATTACTAAACAGATTTTAATAAAACTGTGCTTATTTAAACATTGATTTTCATATCGGACAATGAGTCTAAATTAATTTGAATGACACTATTAAATGTAACTAATAAGCTGTCTTTGATTCGCTTCAGAAAACCTACGCCTTCCGTTTAGAAATAGTATTCGAATTGTTGTAGAAATTGGTTTATTGGTTCTAAATTACTAACATATTAACTTATTATATGACATTATACCTGCAGCCAGGCACAAAACATTGTATTTACTGCCATCTAAATATAATGTTTATATAGACTTTGATTCCCATTCTATTCCACATATCCATTTCCAGGGTTGAAAAGAATCCTAGATTATGGCCCAGCATATACCTAAGTTGTTAATATGTCAAGTATCGTGTAAAGTTGTTCAGACGTGGTCAGAGAGACAGACAGATAAGAATCTCAAAAAAATATGAGTTGTATCGATAACAAGCTTTACGTGTATTAACATTTCCAAGAAAATATTTAATGTGTACTATTACTTTAAATTCGTAGAAGATTGAGTATTGGAAACTATATTGTTGCGTGTAATGATAATTTTGGTTGGTGCAATTTTTGAAATAAAAAATTGAAATAGGTGTTAAGTGATTACAATTAACGTAGACCTGAAAACAAAAATTTATCTATTTTATTGAATAAATGTTTGTTCGGGCCGGGGATTGAATCCGTAGCCCTTAACTTTAAAGGAGAGTTCAATACGGAAATGCTCACGGGAATGCACTGAACGAAGATATCACCGACATACACTGCGTCTACATCGCAGTACCTACTCATTTCATTGTTATAATGATAACTTAGAAACGATATTAAGAGAATGAAACAGTATGTGTACCTACACTCATCGTGACTATTTTTAATCTGTGTCACGACACGAGCCGACGCGATGTCAACATTGGTTTAACGCGTCGCGAACTCTCGCCTAATTAAGCTGCTAAGGTAAAGTGAACAATGGAACGGTCGCTCGGCTTGTGTGACTTCACAACGACCGATCAAAACACCTGGCCCTTTTATAATTTCCGTTTTGAAAATTCGATCACCTGACATTGATTTAATATTTGTATTGCAGAAAATAGCAATTAGATCTATACATTAAAGTCGGGCGAGTCGTTATGGAAGAAGATTAAAGAAATACATAGGTATAGTCATCTAGCCTGTTATACATTTACTGTAATGTGTCTTCATGTCGCCTTCAAAAGATTTAGGGTACTTTTATGTTCAGTGTTCGTGTTTACAATAAAGTTTCAAAGTTGATACGTGAGTGACCTATTGGAACTTTTAAGCGACGCATTAAAGTACAGCTTGTTGGTAAATATTGTTATGGTATAGATGAATATGTAAATGACAAGGACGTCTGGAAATAATAGTGTTGAAACCAGTTCTACGCAGGTTTAAACTTCGTTTGAAATTGTCGTATGTTATTTTAGAAGTTGTGCTGAGAAGTTTCTTCCCCTCAATGTTAAAGCACCTTTTCGAAACGGTAGTAGAAGCAAATAATGTCGTGATAAGTATGTTTACGAAATACTCAGATGTTAAAAATAATTTTGAATTTGAATATTCATTATATTATTTATATTTTTAAAGTACCAAAATATAACATAATGTAATAGTCATTAATTATTTTTAGGTCAAACATTGACAGAATAAGCGAATTAATAGAATAATTGATTTGCTTTACTCCACAAATAAATGATTGATGATTGATAGATTAATTGATTAATCGATTTATTGATCAATTAAGTCTGCTTTTGACAGTGCTGAATTTGAAACGGCTTCGACGTGATTAGATATAAATTTTGTTATTCAATTTTATTTTAAGATTTTCACATTTTGACCTGCAGTATTACTGGCTCATTGACACTGAAAGCCGAATGAAATATTTCACGGTCATGTATTTATTGTTTTGGTGCACCTCAGCGATACCTGCATGACATAGCAAGAATACAATTTTGGAAAATCTGACAATGTGTCCAATATATTTTTATGTGTTTAATTCTGGAGCAAGATTTTTCATTACTGAATGATCATGTAAATTTCAAAATTAGACCATAGTCTCTCAAGCTGCCCATTGTGCACTGACGAACTTCACACACCTTCGACAAAATTATGGAGAACTCTCAGGTATGCAAGTTCTGACGGTATTGTCCTTCGCCGATACAAATGATAATGAATGTGCTTATTACTTAGAGAACTACGATATCGACCCCTCAAACTCTTCTTCATAAATTGGATAAGTAACTACAGTTTCGGGTTAGGACTCACTCGTGTTATTTTGTAAACGTAATTAAGGGATAGTTTCTTCAAAATTAAGCGAGGACGGATGACATAGTTGTAATGCGCATATAACTTCAGAATTATAAGTACCCGCAGGATTCGAATCCAGTACCTCCCTGGGTGTATAGGTTTATCTGTAAAATAAAAACCCAAAAACAATTCCACTAACTTAATTACCCCTACAATTGCGTCTCTATCATGCAACAAAAATACTTAACAAAATATTTCGGTGAAATGCTGTCTTCAAACACATTTATCGTAGCGGCGCTTTTACCAACACTTTGTCCTACAACTCATAATCCTATTATACATGTAAGTATAATATACTAGTATGATTTACATATCGAATTACCGAGGCGACATAAATCGGTAGACCCAGTGTAGTTACCACTAATTCCTAAAGTAAACAAATCGATAAAATTTCCCGACGACTCATATAAATCACCGGCAAAGGAAGACGTCTCAATACCCTGTAGTCATTTTACGTTTGGAGCAAAAGAGATAGGGATACTTCAAGGCCGTCGAAATACGCAAGGTGGAGAGAGATGAAGAGATTTTCACGTTTTGTATTAATTAAGGAGCGAATAGACTCTAAATCATTGGCTGTCAACGCTCCCTGTGGGAATCCTCGAGAGTTATAGGATCCTTTATTCTAAATTTACAATTACAATTTTGTGAACGTTCCGAATATTTTAAACTGGTTGTATCGCTCTCTGGGGCTTATTTGAATTTGGAAAAATGTGGAAGTATTATTCGGAGGTTATTATGGGCTATATAAGTTATAACAGATCCGTGCGTTGTTCGGATACTGTCTTTGATATATGGGATAATCCATTCGTAAGTCAAATAATGCTTTGGTTCAATGTATGAATTACGGGCTACCTTTATATCCTTCTTTGATATCGAACATCGGTACTCCTATTTAACATAATTTAACAGACTTAAAAAAGGCGACCTTCTGAATTTATCTGAATATTTTGCTTGTAAAATTTGAAGATGTTTCGGTGTAAACAAAACGAATAAACGTGTGTTTAATAAAATAAATGCGTATTCGTTTCAATATAAATCGGTTTTCTAAAATAAACAATCATCACAAATATAATGATTCACTTTAATTTCACGAAAGTAGCAATCACCTTTGTTAACAACAACAATACATCTGTAACAAATGTTAACATGACTACAGTTCTATTCATGGTTTGCTACGGCCATCATGGATATTAATGGTCAAACCTGTGCCTCGGCGCGCGTAGCTGACGGCTTTTGTCAGCCGTAAGTGTTCGACCAATTTGAGTACCTTCGGGCGCGGTCGGTGCGTTGCGCGTTCGGTGCGTTGCTCGTTCGGTGCGTCGCCAGGTCGGTTCGAGGTCGGTCGGAAGCTCAAACGGCGACCGCTAGTGGCGAATTTCTTGAGTGTTTCCGTGCTTCGTTACATGTTAAAGCGTATAATCGGGGAATTTAGTCCGTGCTCAATTAAGGTCTCTAAGATTGTACGTTAGCCCACGTCACACGTTTCGAATACTAAAGCTTTTTCTTTGATGACCTGGGGCATTTTCTCTGGTGAGAGGTGAATATGGAATTTACTGATGAGCCAAGTAATACAAGAAGGTCTTGGAATAGTATCCGAATCACCGGCACAGGATGCGAAATTAACCATTCCGGTGTCACCGTGATCCTGAAAGTATCAAGGGTTCTTAGCACCTATTCCAATATTTCGATATACGTTTTCAACAAATTTATTATAATAATAATGATTCAGAATTCTCTCGTGCTCACATGCTTAAACGATGGCTTAAAATATCATCATGCTACCATTGTTAAAATGTCCTTAAAATATGTGAAATGCATCACGCTTTTGCGTGCCATTCTTACGGCTGGGCCATTGTAGCCCTCTGTGTTTCGTTTCAAGGTAACTGCAGTATATATATCGAAGCGAATATGATATTCTAGTTAGAAACATTGAACCTACACGCCACGCTACCGTCACACGCGGCGTCCGTCAAAAAGATTATCTTCACCAACTGTCAGCGCCAGTTGCGTGGAACGGAACGTCGCAATGATCGGTAATGGAGGTTAGTTCGCTCACTACGACTCAGTCGGCACAAGGTTGTCGAGTGGCGTGGTAGTGGCGCTCGTGAGGGTGGCGAATGAGATTCAAGTTTGAAGTTACAGTACAAGTACAAGTACGCTGATGTTTGAGGTGTTGCGTTTAGCACATCTTTAATAAAGCTGTTATGCCGTCGATCGTGACTTTTAACCTTGATGGCAGTTTTCAAGTTATGTCATTAGCCTTTTGGGTGGTTTGGGAATTTTCGAAACGTCATTGATCAATTTCCCAACTAATACTATACATTAATAATAGTATACTTAAGTCCTCTTCAATTTCTAGAAGACTCTTGTAGATCAAGAATCTTAGAGGTATACTGTACAAAGCGGGCTGGTAAAAATTTAACTTGACCAGAGTTATGACATATTATTATATTAATAGTTTTGACGTATCAATAAATTCTTTTTTCATACGTGACAAAACGTAAATTATTGAGAAATTTTGCTTGTATTTGAAATAAATTATCACTGGCTCGGTAATTGATTCTTCGTAAGTTCTCAAAGGTTTTTTTTAACTGTGGACGTGATGTTAACAAGTCATTTTATACGAGAAGGTTTTATAGGGGATTTGAAAGCTCTGGGTCTGTTATGAGTTATAACAATGATAATGATGATTTGAAAGAGAGATATAGTCTATATTTAGCTGAAATGTAATAACTTCTTTCTTTTGTTACTTATTCGTTTTAATAGCAATTGTTTAACATGCGTACTTACGCACGTACTTGATGTACGTTGGTGTACGTTGGTGTATATTGATGTATGTAGTTTATTATAACTAGTTTATATGAACAAATAACTTATTCATCTTTGTCCTAAGTAGGAGCATGATGAAATTTCAATAATTTTGTTCTAATATCCTTACAAAAGCGTTGAATTTTATACAAATTTACCCCATTATTTAAAAATAAAGCGAGAACAGAGTTAGATCTAGGATACTTCCTAAGAGCAGCTTCGGTAGGCACACTTTTTAAATATGTACCAATTTTAAAAAGCGAAATTGCTATTATATTAATGTTATATATTATTCGATAATTATGTTACATTACATTGATATGCCGTCGTCTTATCGATAAATCGTTACAATTGTGATCACAGAAATATCATAATTGCTGTGTATCTCCTGAGCGATCATCGAGACAGCGATCTTGACTGGTCGGACACATGCTGTCATTTTTATTTTATCGTGTTTAAACAACCGTAAATAGGATTAGAAAACTGCTTTCTAGAATTATGTTTCTTTAATAATTTTTCAACGTTTTCCCACATGGAATGCTCCTATGTATTATGGATGAGCTACTAAGGTAAAAAAAAATAACAATTCACTTTCAGTTTCATCTCATTACTCATATTAAAATTTATTGATTTCGGTTAAAACTTAGCAATACATTGTACAAAACAAGCTCTTGGACTGTGCGTTTGAGAGACTTTTAAAGCGCGTTAATGTCAACATTTCTGCTAGATGCATCCAAATTCTTGCCGCGATCACTTTGATGAAAATTTTTTACACGAGCTGACATGTCATATTGTATTAAGTGACTAGAGCTGAAAAGTACCTGAGTCCGAAGATGTATCACTGACGCGTTGGCAGTAAAAAACTCTGGATTCCGCTGGTTGTGAATCCAACAATGAAATCGAAATAAGATAAAACATTTCTCAGATGGTTATATGAGGCGGGTGGAAAGTACCATATGTGAGGCCAGCGACCTATAATTGAAGAGATCAGGCGCAATTACTTACATCGCCAAGCAGTGCACTATATCCTGTACGCGGGAAAGTTAGCTTGGTTGTATCCGTGGACAAAGTACCTCATCATATCCCTACTCACGCACTTTTATTGTGCAACGTGAGTTTTGCTTTTTTTCCCTCCAAAATCGAAATACATCTTCCTGTTTAATCCAACCAATATCAGACGCATTTAGTCCAATTCATATATCAACGGTGCCAATACGGTCTCTGACACCAAACCGAAGATGTAAGTTAGCAGTCATTAATTAAAAAAGTCAGCAAGAAAGAAATATTTCGCCGGTTGAGATTGCGTCGGCCATTTAATTGATAGGAGGCGAGGCGCGGACGAGAGGAATCCGAGTAAAGAAACGGTCGTTAGCTTATCACAATACTGATTTCACACCGTACGTACTGCGCGGAGGGATTATATGGGGATTCGTGCCGTTTGGTGCTTCTATATGCCATTTGTGTAGTTTGTCGGTTTGAAACTGAATTTGCGCAATTTGGTGGTTCGATGCAGAGGTTGTGCACAATTTGGTGGTTCGATGCAGAGGTTGTGCACAATTTGGTGGTTCGATGCAGAGGATGTGCACAATTTGGTGGTTCGATGCAGAAGTTGTGCAAAATTTGGTGGTTCAATGTTGAGTTTGTGCACAATTTGGTGACTCGATACAGAGGTTGTGCACAATTTGGTGGTTCAATGTTGAGTTTTTGCACAATTTGGTGACTCGATGCAGAGGTTGTGCACAATTTGGTAGTTCTATGCAGAAGTTGTGCAAAATTTGGTGGTTCAATGTTGAGTTTGTGCACAATTTGGTGACTCGATGCAGATGTTGTGCACAGTTTGGTGGTTCTATGCAGAAGTTGTGCAAAATTTGGTGGTTCAATGTTGAGTTTGTGCACAATTTGGTGACTCGATGCAGAGGTTGTGCACAATTTGGTGGTTCTATGCAGAAGTTGTGCAAAATTTGGTGGTTCAATGTTGAGTTTGTGCACAATTTGGTGACTCGATGCAGAGGTTCAATACTAGTGGTGAGATGGTGGTTCAATACTAAAAATGTGCAAATTTGGTGGTGTGAAGCGGAAGTTGTGCAAAGTTTGGTGACTTTATTAATTTTGAGTATGCGCAATTTTAGCTGTTTAGCTATTTGATACGAAACTTATGCAATTTGGTAGTACCAGTAGTTTGGTATTAGTCCAAAGTTTAGTTATTCGATGCCTAATTTATGCAAGTTCTCAATATTACATTCTTATGTAATAGTAATCAATCATTTCCGATCCATTCAATTCATTTCCGCAAAGTAATTAATTAGTAACACGAGTAACTTTAACTAAATCAAAATGTGTACGACAGTCGGCATGTAAGCCCGCCGCGGCCGCGCCGGGCACAGAAGTCTCGGTCGGGTCACGCGCGCTCTAACTAAAAAACGACTGCATTAACACAAGTTAAACTTTAAGTGGCCGCCTTGTATACAGCCTCGATACAGCCTGTACTGATTTTAGTATTCAGCAACATTCATATTATATTTACGAATGTTTGCAACGTGCTATCTAGGAGTGCTACGTATATGTAGTTTTGAACGATTTCGCTAATTCTTGGTTGTAATCTGTTAATAGCAACAATGTATAAAAACGGAATCCATTTACCTACTTACAGCCTTTAAACATTGAGATATGTTTTATTGGTTGCCTATACTTTCCGTATTGAAAAAAAAAAATGCAAAATTATATCGAAGCTGTAAAAAAGGCAGTCAGTTATGACTGTCGTGTCGTCCTACCAGTGTTTCGTGTGTTGTTCAGTTTCGATGTTCAGTTTTTATCTGGGTTACCCCGAATTCGAATCTCGCACGCCACACTAATTTTTCAAATCTACGTGCGGATTTGAAGTATTAAAAATCTGATTTAGTGACCTCAAAGAAACCTATATTCATGACTATGTCCCAATTAGCCGATCGCTCAGCTTTTTATAGGATACATTTTAGATGCGAACAGGAATAGCACGACCTAATCCCCCATTCCCTCTCCAACATCAGGGGATACATCCAACAATCCGGTAACGACGACATGCTTGACTTCATCGTTTCGTTATACGCAACGCGCTCTCCGCTTATGTGTCTTCCAGCCAGGATAGTTTATGTTTTACTGGTTAAGTGACTGCTGGACGTCATCGTAATATACTTGTTGTAAAATATTCATCATCAGCGGCCGTGATGGCCTACTTTGAACGTCGGTCTGTCCCACGGGAGACTTTAGTTCGAACCCTGCACGCGTCTTTCAAAACTACGTGCGTATTACAAATAAAATATTACTTGCTTCGGTGACAGAAAATATCGTGAGGAAACCTGTACTCCTGAAGGGTCTCCATAATGTTGATAAAACGTAAACCTGATTTAACATTTTTTATTCAAAGAGCTCGAACCCAGCCCCTGTCGGTCTGCCCTGCGCGGAAACTAAATCCGATTCGTATTCATCCGGGGTTGCGGGCGGTAAGAGTGGGAGTTCGAACCATCCGGCTGGCAACTCTGGGAAGGACGACGGTATGTGTGGCCGCGTACCGTCGATAAAATTGGATGGTGCGGGACGGAACCTGCTGTCCCTCCCGGGTAGAGCCCGACAGGGGCACCCCGCTCAGAGGACTCCGGTTGCGTTTCTAGGGAGATCCCGGAGTCCTCTACATAACGCTGACGAAGGTC
>PDGT01000014.1:1712948-1848040 GCA_003671415.1 Megathymus violae
GGGGGGTTTAGTGCGGTAAAAATCCTAGATAACCCAGCGTCTCTCCCACGGCACCGGGTACCTTATGAAGGTTTCCCCCTCGAAAACAAAAAAGGCAAGATACTGAGATATGGAGTCGCAATAAATTCCACCCGTGTTAAATTTCAGTTGGGTACAACTGTCAATAAGTAATGTAAAGGTGATGAATTCAATCAAGATGGCCGCGCGCTTCATCGGGACATTAAAATGGAACATTAAACAAACTGTAAAGTATAGATGTGCCCGGCCCCGGCCGCAGCCCCGGTCCCGGTATCAGCTGTGAACATCTCTGCGTGACACAAGGCGCTCGCGTTCGTCGATCATTAGCGTTTAAATACCAGTATCTCAGCGTACCGAATGTTGTATGCGTATTCATATGCTTTTGCCCGAATATTTTTATTGGTCTCTTGAACAGAAACATCTGTTAAGTAGAATTAAATCATTTGTGATTGAACAAGTACAGAAAGTTTTAGTGATCAAGTGTAACCGGTCGATTTATGAATGAATTACGATTAATTATATTTTCAAAAGAATTTTTCTCCAACACTTTTTTGATTTTTAAAGATATTTTTCTCCAATATTTTTTTGAAACGATAGTGACCATCGATAGTTAAGTTCTAAGAGACCTAATATTAGATCTATTTAAAGCCGGGCCGGTAATGGATTGCAATATATTGCAACTTCTGAATATAAAGATAAGAATTTGTACCTATCGCACTCTACGACGTCTAGAGTCAACAACGTATCGTTGACCGAAAATGATATTGACAACATAACTGAGTCTCCAAGACGTTAATAAGAAAAAATGTTATCTTAATATTACATAGATAATTTTTGAAGGAAGGCGTTGGTTAGCCATATACCTTGCTATGAAGGAGCACCTTTGAAATTAAAGTAGCGACCTTCAGAGGAAGCACGCGTTATCGCCTGTTGTTTAGTGTTGTACACACACTTACGCTCCACAAGGCAAACAGCACACATATTTGCTCTCCGGTTTCAGCGTCTGTACGTTACGAATGTCAGACGCGAAATGAAAATAACTTTTGGCGGGGCCAGCTCATAAATCAGAAACACCAGTGTAGCTCAATTAAAACCTCCGACTATCTGATGGACTCCTGGTACAGAAGGTAGCACATCCCTTTAAAAAACGGAGTAAAAGGCAACTTCTTGAACCACCGGTTGTAGCGGGAGTTGCGAGTATTGATTTTCTGAGTCGTACAATATTATTTTTTTCTTTAAAGCCATCGCTTACAGCTCCACAGCTTAGGTTGAAATTTCTTTTCATTACGTACTATAAGAAGACATCTCTGTCCGTTTGCTCGGATACCATACAAATTACTACATAGATTTTCATGCGGTTTTTACCATTAGGCAGAACGTTTCACGGCTGATGTTTAAGTATGAAAAATGTTATAAACGACTGATAAAGAAAGTAACAACTATTTTGGCTGCGCCTATTATTTGTAAGTGGTCACGTTTCAGAGCGTATTACTAGCATAAACCTGCTATACGCTAGTATATTTTATTTATGGTTACAAAATGAATAATAAAATAAATTAACAAACAATAAGAATTGCAAATAAAGGTGTTAACCATGATTCTAAATACACACACGGTTAGGATACCGCAATCAATCAAGACTCCACAGCAATCATCTATTTGCTGCATACGAAACTGTTCTGATTGAATCCAGCTCCTAGGCTTTGTTTGCAGGATAACTACCATCTGAACTGTAAGATCATCAGAATGAATAAGATATTAACGGGGTGGTCGGCAATTGACATGGGTTGGATGGTTCGTTAGTGATTTTTTTGCCGAAGATCTTCTAATGACCTAAGAGCTTCGTCACTCAGTTTGACCATCACTGTCGTAAAAATTATACTTCGCTTCTCGCTTCACGCACGCGATCAGACACCTCTATAGAGATTCATCGAAACTTTGTCAACCGTTTATTTCTGAGCGTGAATCATTGGTCTCATTATGAGATGGTTTATTGGCGGTGCAGGGTTCGATTCTTGTAGAAAGGTCAGATTAGACGGAAACGGGGCGCAGGTTGTTAGGTTTCAGTGTTTTATTATCGTCGTGGTGGACGGTAGGTAATAAATTTTGAAAACGGTCATACTAAATAACATATGTTTACGAGTACTTTTTATAGTTAAATTGTGATGAATGATCACACACACACACACACATTAAATTTCATAATTTAAGGATACAAGAGTATTTCGATATAATTAATAAAACATTATTAAGTATAAATTACATAAGGGGATCTCCAATTCGGTACACAACTTATTTTTCACTGTCGTGCATTTAACATGAATAATAACACTGTGAGGAGATCTTATATTTATGCTTCAAAATTCTTTATTAACAATAACAATTGCCGCGATCGTTCATCGAACCCTGGACCGTTGGTTCGACAATAAACGCCTGTACCGACCGACCTGCACAGCGATCTCTTTTGAAATACCGTAATTTTTTTACAAACTTATCGCCAATAAAACTATAATTGACTTTTGATATTGCTCCATTTCACTGAAACAAACTCCACGAAGTTACAAATTCCAACACGCCGCCGCAGGTTATTAATCCGCCGAATATCCATCACAGATAATAATTGAAACTCGTTGACAATTAAAATAAACGACAACGTATGAACATAACAGTTTTTATTGCGATACGGTTACGGTTACAATGATAACTTTCGGCTATTAAAATCGATTGTTGAATTCCGAAAATTATTCCGATTCCGAAGGTATATTTCGAAATGCTATTAAGATCTTAACCGCCATCATTTATAGGCAGTTCTAAACTCTTATCCTATTCGATAAGACTGATAATCGATTGCACATTACTAAGAGTTTGTGATTCGAACATGAAGATGGCAATTACGTTTGAGATGAAAATTACATTGAGCTGTATTTCTAAGTAGATAAACTTGAAATTCGATTGCAATTATCCCCGTTTACACCGTTTTATAGTTTCGAGTTAGTCGTATCGAAAAGCGGCTCGTGCGCCCAATCAATTATGCTCGAAATCGATTTACCGATTGTAATCGATAATAACGCGTGAGCCGGAGCAGATGTTATTTTTTCCCCAATAATTTCACGTACTGAAGATAGTGAATGGGCAGCCTTATTTTTTGTAATTTTCATATTTTGCAAGGGAGACAGTTAGTTATTTATACAATCCCTAGTACAAGCTTATATGCGGAATTTTTATATTTTACTTAACAGCCGTAAATAGGGCAGGGTAGGTTGTAATAGTGTTGTCACCGATGCGTTGCCACCAAAAAAAACGATCCCCTTGTTAACTTGCTCACCAATTGATTGAGCAAAAAACGTTAAAAATCTACAAATAACATATTTAAAGAGGGTGGGAGCTAATAGTACAAAACTTTATCGACATGTACTCTTGTGACTGATGTGTATGGTACATAGTCTGATGATGTCCAGGAGAAGAGACCTGGTATCATTGTTTGATCAGTTGATTCAGTATTTAGCACGAACAGGTGAAATAAGCTAAGGTTAAGTGGACGAATTCTTGCATCGCATGCGAAGTCCCTAACGATTGCAGTCTCTCGACTGTTTGCTGTGGTTGAACAAAATCGAACAAGTCTATTCACAAACAAGCGTGGCACATAAACAAGTACAATCACGCACGTGAGACAAGCGCGCTCGACAGTACGCAATCAATGAGCGAGATATTGTGACGTTTCATTACGGCCCGACATCTTCATACCGCTGCCGGTTATTTATGTAGCTGACTGTACCTGCGGGCGTTTGCTTGTTGCGAGTTAGGGTAGTGGAATTTGTAGTTGGCATGGCAATATAATTTAAAAAAAATTCACGGCATCATCCGAAATACTGTTTTCCTCAAGGCCGCCACCACACAATGTATTTATTTTATACTATATCATAAATACTTCCACATAGGCGTTGTAAATTAAAATTTTTCTTATAAAAAGCTGTTATGTACGTACCTTCTGGGAGTTAGTAAAGGGTGTAGTAGGTGGTGATAGCAGCGGTTTTCCAGTGTAGATCTAACACCTCGTCTCTCTACCTTGATTAACATTTATAAATTAATAGTCACTTACTTCTGTGGAGAAACACATGGTGAGGAAACATGACAGTTTTCCACAAAGTTTAATATATGTGAATGCTACCAATCCACTATTAGGCAACGTGTTCCATGTAAATAGCTCTCCCACAGTGGAATTTTGAATCCAATTCATTTTACAGCAGATAATAGAATTTAGTTAAGACCTTTAAACATGGTTTATTGTGTTATATAAATATGCAACTCTGTGAATTTGAACGCAAATAATTGGCCTGATATAGAAAGTAAGCATATATTTCCCATTTACCCCGAACTACCTCCAAAGCCGGTCAGCGCTGCAATCTAGGCGGAAACCAATGTAAGTTCTTCCTTACAAATTGCTAAAAACGATTTGGGCTAGTACAGAGGTAAATCCACCTGAATCTGCCGATTTACGTACCTTTGCGATGCACTGTCTAAGTACACCAAAAGGATCCTCTACATAGAACACATATTTGTGTATTTTTCCCGAAATTTAAACATATGGCCGACTAACGACCAGACGAGCCACCCGGTGGTAAATGGTCACCGTCGCCCATGGACATCAGCAAGATCAAATATATCACTGATGCGTTGTCGGCCAGGAATCGAGAAGAAGGTAAAAAAGAAAGTACTAGCTCTCAAGCTCATAACGGAACACGCGAGTCGTTTGGCGGCTGACTCAAGCAGGAGGGTGGTAGCTAGCCAGACAGGCTTCACGGAAAGATAATAATACCAGTAATAACATCAATGACTTAATAATAATACTGATAATATAATCCTATGCGAAGCATTACCACCAAGCAAATATTAATATAGATTTTAGTTAACTAACTTAGTTCTATAAATTTCGTTCGTATATCATATAACATATAACTCAGTGGGTTATATTCTGCAATTTTTACAATATCGTAACCGTTAGGTACTTTATACTACACTGGCAGCCTCCTTCGACATCGTTCGGGTTCAACAATTAACTATATATAAATGATTACTCAAAATTTTGTTTTTTCTCTTGATTAGACATCATTAGATCTGCGCAATCACGTGTTCTCACTATATATCAATTTTCATTAAAATCGGTTAAGCCGTTCTTGAGTTAGAAAGGGACATATAGACGGACAGACAAAATATATTTCAATATGGTCAAATTGATGTCAGTAAGTCATAAAACGATTACATATCATGACATCCGACAAAAAAATGAAAGTACAGACAGAGAGACACTACAGATTTATATAGTAAGTAGTATCGATGAGTAATAATGAAATAAGTGAAGTTATCAATTTTAATTATGTGTTATGTACGTAACAAGTGTCGTATGATTATATGCCGCCATTTCGTGTTAATAAGTCGCCATTAATTCCATATCAAAGTCGCATCACTCGTTTCCGGTTCGAACCGGTTTGTACTAAAAATTCACACGAACGCGGCCCTGTTAAATCCTGATTACTAATTTTAATTATTCCCCTTAAAAATTTCCTCTTTTTACCCGCTAGCAGCTGCCGATATTAAGTCGCTCGACGTATTTTTCAAATTAAGAACCATTTAGGAAATGCCAATCTACGATCTTGGAACATCAACTCAAGAATTAGCTAGATTAAATCGAATTTTGTCCGTCAATGTTTTATGGGAATTTTCATTAATATGGTCAATTTCTTAGTCATGCTGCAATGTTAAAAATATGTCATTATGTTAAATGCCCACCTCGCTGTAGAGTGATTACTTCAGAAAGTGCATAGTGTAACAAAAAATTCAATATTATTGGAAAGTACACATTTAAAAAAAATATTTATAATAACAGATGCCGTTTTGTGTTAGTAATTTGAAAGTAGAACCATGTATGAAGTTATTGTTGCAATCCAAGAAAATGAAATCAACTTTATAGGTACGTCACTGTGTTTAATTAGCGAATTAAATTTCGACAGTAATCGTGTATGGCAGTCGGGTCCTTTACCCTACTAGGCACCACCGCTCTTCTAGAATCAACCGCAGTAGGTTTTAGATATATTCTGACTGCAGTGCAGAGCGGTAACGAGCGAGATCTCTGCTTTCCGCTTGGTTGTCAATGCTTCAATTGTAGTGTCACAATATATTTTAGATAATATTATGTACATTAAAAACTACTCCGATAGCTTCCTTAAGAAGAGTGATGTTCACAATGTTAATACTAGAAATAAGGTTAAACTGATTGTTCTAAATTTTAGACTGGTGGCTCTTTCATGGGTAGATGTGTAAATATTTATCATAAAATCATCATAACATATCATGAAACTAATAATTGACAGAGCTGCCATATTGTAAATTAAAAACTCACGTCAAAGGTTATTACAAACTTGATGATTACTTTAAATATAACACTACTTTAACATGAGTTTAATATGTAGCATTAACCAAGTTCTGTAATGTCAGTAGGAAAAGTAAACTGCTTGAGAGTTTCTTGCCGCTTCTTCTTCGTTCGTTTGTTGAAGTGAGGGCGTCGCTTGACTTTCGAGAAGTGTTTGTGAAGACCAACTGCGAATAAATGTTATTTTAATTTCAATTTCAACTACACATGTTCATGGGCGCTAACTAACAAACTGACATAAAAACTCGAAACAACCCCTTAGTATTACATGACGGTATGTTGCAATTATTTACAACAACTACCAAACCGACTCGAATTTATTAAACTGGATTCTACTACCGAGGATTTAAAAATGAATGCCGCCATCTATGTCAAAACGAATGACTTGCTTAGAATAGAATTTTACTTAGACATCCTAACATGGCCTTTTAAAGCCCAACTTGCATATCAAACTGGATCCGCAGCTTTCATAAATAGAGCAATAAACGGAGCCATGTCGTCGTTTAAGCAGTATCCAACGGGAGTTAACAAATGCCATGTTTATCGACATTATGTTTATTAAGCAAAGATGTCATTCAACAACAATAACTGCAGTAGTCGAGCACAGTTTATTTATTTATTTATTCGGGATAACAACAGCTTATATATCTAATAGATAGGTCGCTAAATTAGTTACTCGATGAAGCCAATTACAATTATTCACGTTAATGTTTACATTATTAAGTTTTAAATTAAAAAAAAAGCAATTAAGTTACAAAGGTTACACGATATATTCAACAATCTTCATTGCTAGGTACCTCCCGGCAAGCAAACAATAAACACATATAATATTAACAAATATAATTATATTACTATGTTGTATTCATACATAGTACCCATATTACATACATTATTGTAATAGTAATAGTATAAGATGAATAAATTATAAAAAAGTTTTAATACAAGTTCAGTGTATTATATTTTTATACATATACTATCAAACTACCCTCGCTTCGCTTCGGCAAAACTACGTCGTGGTGTCGCCTAAGTTTGTCCAAACTTAATACAAAACGTACTGAACCGATTTAAATGCGGTTTTAACTAAGATGCTTACCTTAAAACATGTCAAGTAAAAAGTTGCAGTCACACGTTTTATGACTTGTAATTTGTAGTTGTTTGTGCTTGTGGATTGTTGCAAAGTAAATTAATACTAATTTAATAACAATGAATATCCGCAAGGTAACGCCTGACACTATCGACTAAATACTAGTATATAAAATCAGTCATGAACTTATTTATATTCGAATTATATTCACGACTAAAGGCGACACACGCTAACATTACCCAAACACCTTGGAATATCGAAAATAAGAACTAATTACGATAAAAATACCATAACCTTTGGTGGAGCACAGCTGTATAACTCAATTCCAAATGACGTCAAAGATGCGATATCGCTAAAGATTTTTAAGATAAAATTGCCGACTATATTATAACAATACCCCATCGCTATTACATTGCAACTTGGACCATCGCCTGACTTGCAAGTGTGGACGTCCCTACTGAAAACATTCTCAGTAAAACTATCCACATCGGGATAATGTTTATATTATTTAAAAAATTTTGTTCTCATATAAGTGATCTAATGTCTATTTGAGAAATGAAGATCTTTAAACCCAAGGATTATCATAGTCGTGGCTGCCGTGATTGGTCATACAGGGACGAAACTAATTTAATGTTCAAAACATTTTTTTTAATAATTACCTTGTACAAAAATTAAACCATGCACTAGGTTCTCGACATCTGATTCCAAACGTTTCTCCCCTGATGAATGTGACATGGAATTCATAGGAATATTAAATAAATAATCCACCGCATTCATCTATTTCTTTGGCGAAATAGTTCACACCAACAAAGGCGCTTTGAAATATCGTAACACGCGATTCTAGATGTTACGCACCGGTAATAGACAGCACAATGGCTTGACATAATTATTTTTTTCCCCCGCGCGTAATCGAGACGACGCGACGCGCATTTCATATTTGGACCGAACTGTGTCGTGACGTTAAGTCAAGTTTGCCTCGGATACCAATTACCAGTCTTTTGTCGCAAAGTTCGCCATACAATTAGTGCGATCGTTTCGTTCTTTTTGTGCAGTTTTTCAAATTGTATTTAGTTCCGTAAGCTGTTAATCACTTATTGGATGTTAATTAAAACATTTAGAGCGCACGCTGGAATTATAACGAGGTTCGTACTACTGTTTATCCTGTGGTTCCCGCTACAATGTAGTGCTGTGAACGAAATAATGTTTTATTCATGTAGGTTCCAAAAGGCATATTATTAATTATTTATGACCGTATGATCTGTCTTAAGTTGTAATGGTAGTTAAGACCTTTCTTATTTTAAGTTTCACATAGAAAATGTCCCTTAACATCTATCTGAGTAAGTATTCTTATAATAACTCAGAGACAATAATATATGTTAAGGAAAAATTCGTTATGTTTGTTTTATCTAGGTGACAATATAACAATAAACTGTCCATATAATTTTTTTAACCTTCATTATGTTTTTTGTGTTGAAAAATGTATGTGTTAAATATTTTTCTATGAATTAAATTTCCACTCCACAGACTTTTCGTCCGTGCCTTTTTTAGGGTTTTCTTTATTTGTTTTATTGTATATTATTATAATAAAACAAAAAGAAAATGTTTTTATTAATTTGCCTAAACTATGTTAATTATATATGTATACCTTGTGTTAAATATTGGACTGTTTTGCAACAGTTTGTTCTTCTAGACCTTTGACCTGCCGGTATTTTATCGGTATAGCATGTGCGTTGGATATCAAAATGTAATAGTTAATAACTTTATTTTGTAGTTTACTATACCCTGATCATAATTATTGCCGTAATTCTAGTTCGTGCTGGCAACCCAAAAATCAAGTTTTATATTTTTATTTTAATACAAGATGTCAAGAAATAAAAACATAAAACTTATGTATGCATGTATGTATGTATGTAAGAATTGTAAACGAAAAGCAGTTCAGTAAAGTTCACACAATAAAATTCATTAAATTACTCAATTGTTCCATGTCGATTGTATTTTCTCCGTCTGCGACGAAATCAGCCTCAAATACAGTCCTGCTACCAACAACATCCTTGTTTCGTGGGGTTCGAAAAACGAAATGATTACAACACAGTTAATGACAAGGAACATACTCATTTTCCTACTGCAACTGTAGATTCAAATAAAACACTACCACATGCATAAACGGAATGCCTATCCGTATTGCGTTACTTGTATTAGTGTGATTATCAGAGCATTCATTAATCATTTTATTGTAACTTTGTAGTTATTATTGGTCGTAAAATATAATAGAAACTGACATTGGCTTCTATTTTAAATTTGAATTAAACTTCTTCGGGCGCGACTTGAGAGTAACTTAGATTTTTTCGGAGGGAAGTAACGTTCAGTAGTCTATATTCCGTTTGCGTGGTTCCGTTATTTGCCAACTAGTGGCAAACATTTTAATCTATTGGAATCATTTTTTTATTAAATAAGTAACAATTCAATGGGTGCAAACAAAACATTGTAATTTCTGAGTGAAGTTTTATTAATATTATTTATAACGTTTGAATGAATTAAATTGTTGATACATTTTTTTGAAATGAAAACTTCTATGTTCGCGTGAGACAAAGGTTTTGGTAGGGGAAAATCAATTAGAAAATACAAAATACAATTTTTTGTTTTAACTTCCGTCGACAGTCCTCATAACTGCCACCGATTATTTGAATTGTCTGACGTTTGTTACATTGTATAGAATTTTCTACATGATTATATCAATATGAGCTATCTCTTTCATACATAAGTGAAAATCCTTTAAAAAATGAGACTGGTATAGATTGTTAAGTTTTACGTATGTACTTTTTACGTAACTATTAAGTTTTACGTTAAGTGTTATAGACAATCATAAAATTCGTAGTGACTCTATCAATCAAATTCAAATACAAATTCAAAATCATTTAATCATATAGGTATTCAGTAAATACACTTATGAAGGTATATGTATAATAGGTATATGTGCTTCAGACCTAACACTCTTCAAATGTAAACAAAGTTATTTGAAGCAACGTGTTTCAAAATTGGTTATTGTCTAAGTCTTTTAAAGTTTCTAGTCGCCAAGTCAGTCATAATCATGTAGCCTGTGCGAATGTAGTCAGCTACTATCATCTTATTTCGGCAAAATATAATCGTAAAAGGTCTTCTCATGAATTAATACATTGATATCAAAGCAAAAATAATTGTTTTTTAATTTGTTTACGCTAAATATTGGCGTAGCAAAAACAACCTTATCTAAATAAAGAAAGATTGCATTGAATGTACGAAGAAAATATTAATAAATATTTTAA
Source organism: Megathymus violae (assembly GCA_003671415.1). NCBI lineage: Eukaryota > Metazoa > Arthropoda > Insecta > Lepidoptera > Hesperiidae > Megathymus > Megathymus violae. The sequence goes on from PDGT01000014.1 coordinate 1,723,780, forward strand.
CCTTTTGGCTAGTATAAAACTAGAACTATCAAACTATCAAAGAAAATAAAGAAAATAAAGTAAAGAACTATCAAACGAGCAGAAGCCCACATGGTGGCAAGTGGTCACTGTACCACGGTTGCAATACCAGGAGCGTCACCAACAAGTTTGTGGGTTAACAAAGAAGTTTTGTATAGTTATATTTACAATTTGGACGGCACTCCGTCAATGACAACTTCGGTGGTACGAATCATCATTATTAATGACCATCAGATGTCCCGTCTTCTCGTTTGTTGATATCACGCTGTACGCAACTGCTGGGTTTTAAATAAATCTTCAAACCGTGCGCACGCGTTCTTTATTCTCGTCTATCGAACATATCTAATAGAAATTAGTACAAGGACAGCAAAATACATTAAAACTTTATGTCCGTAATTTAAGCGAGGATCACAGTGACGCGCAAAGACTACAAGAGCGATTTTAGTCATTAAAATTTAAGCGGCACCAACACCTACCTACTTGTTGCAAACCGGTGTGGATCTCAAAAGCGAATCGGAGATACATTACGAAAGTGTTCAGCACAAAACAAACACGAACCGCCCGAACAACTCAAGTCACGACCGGGACCGCGATATTGGTGACAAAATGTTTTTACGCCTCGACTCTCGCTTGTTTTTGGTCGTCTTAGGGTTCGGTGAAATAATCAAAAAGAGAAAATGTGAGAATTTTATAATGATTTGGTGAAGAGAAATACTACGAGAAAACCTACTTACCTAATAAATAGTTCACTGCGACATTCACAAATGTGTGTGAAGTTTATCAAGCCGCAGTTGGCCGGCGTGGTTAGGCTATGGTTTAAAATCACCAAAATTAAATTAACAAAATTACCAGCAGTTGGATAGAAATGAATTCTGACGATGGAGAATAAGGGTTTTCGGTTGCCTCTCGGCAGTTCATGTCAATTTTTTTGGAGCTTAGGAAGATATTAGCTTGATGCATCTTAAGTGATCATACCTTACGAGAAATGTAAATTACAATGACCATCAGAATCCTCCTACGACTGGCCTAAGATACAAGCACGCTCACTCGAAACACCAAATCTTGCTCACATGCACTTCGTGGCTTATCAGGGAATTTTAGTGCGTAAAAATGCAAGGTAGATAGGTGCCGATAAATATCTGTATGTAAATACATTAAATAGATTTCAATCCACTAAGGAGTGAATTATAAAAGAGAGAGTGCGAATTTTGTGATTGTGTGTGTATGCGGAGGGTAATATCCGGAATCATGGCACCGTGCATTTTTCCAGATAGACATATATTATTTGTAAATATAATTTTTGTCTCGAATAAAGAAAGAATTAGGATTAACAAATTTATTTTTCTTTGTAAATAATATCAATAGGTATATTTTGTACCTACCGAACCCTTACGTGAGAGCTCAACCCACTCTTAGCTCTCGGAATTGTTTTTCCCGCTTGCCTCTGTTTACTCCTTTTTGTTTCATTTGTTTTGTTTTCCGACGTTATGGAGTTTTAATTAAGTTTTAATTTTATCTCACCGCTCCCGTTGTTTAATTGAGAGGATTCGGTCCAAATCTAACCGATCGAGTGTCGAACTAAAAATATGGTTGTTTAAAATAAAATTTTAATTGTAAATAAATAAAAGACACTTAATGATAAAGGTCACGAACTCGGAAACGCTTAGTTTATCCTTTAGAATGTTTGCTTTTTAATTTAATTAAACTGGTTGGAATGCCTTAATTACATTTAGTGATATTGTATAAAGGCATTGAATATTGATCTATTTTTAGTTGATATATGAAAGTACCAAAAGGATGTAGAGTCAATTGGTTTCCTATCTTTACTTAGTAGAAAATACTCGTACTCATGTATAAACGAAATATCATCCAGATTGTAATTTATTTAAAAGTCTCTCTTGTACGTAAATAAAAAAAAGAAACGCATTCCAGATGCATCGACGGGAACTGAAATAAAATTAAATAGAATTTCAATCGAAGTTGGTTTTGACAATCACATATCAAAGTCAAACTACCGCATCGCTTCAACAAATCCCTTCCGCGAATTTTCCCGGAAGAAGAAGCGGCAACAAACTCCCAAGGTTATATTTTATCCTACTCACAGCTACAGACGACATTTACTACATATGGATATTTATTAAATTCGTGTATAGACCGCCTTGTCTTAAAAATAATCATCTACTTTATAGGAGCCTTTCTTCATAACAATGCTTTTGACCAAAACGTTTGCTAAATTAAAGCAAGCACAGACCACGCGGTTTAACCTATTCTCCAACATTGTTACCGTGATGGTTGAGCAAGCAGGTAAGGAACCAGGCACGAGTACCATATTATTTAATAGGTATTTATCTAGTATTTAAGGTGAGTCGCAGAGCCTTTGGTACTTTTGAGCATTAAGATGGAAAGCTGCATTTGTGTTACTGTATTACCCTTCTAACTGAAATACGATAGAAAAAAAAGCGCTTCAATCTAGAACTAATCTAATACTAGAATTTAACCGTATTGGGGCGGCTTAGAATACTCCCCCCAATCCCGCGCTGGCAGAACAGGGTGTCGTAAGAGGCGACAGAAGCCAGCCTGCTTGGTGGTAGGGCTTCGCGTATGGATTATATTATTAGTATTATAATTAATTATTAGTGGTATTATTATCTTTCCGTAAAGCCTGCCTGGCTAGCTACCACCCTCCTGATTGAGTCAGCCGCCAAATGACTCGTTGTGTTCTGTTCTGAGAGCCAGTACATACTTTGTTACCTTCTTCTCATTTCCTGGCCGACAACGCATCAGTGATACCTTTGGTCTAGCTGATGTCCATGGGCGACAGTGACCACTTAATATCAGGTGGCTCGTCTGCTCGTTTGTCGGCTATTAATATAAAAAAAAGAATAAATAGTAACAAATACTGCTTTAATAGACGAAGTACAAAAGTTGTACAATTTTTGTTAAAGGCGACTTATTTTGTACCTTATACCATTTTGCATAAAGACTATATTTGTACAGTTATTTATAAAACTGTGAAATGTTAGGCATTTTTAATGATTATCGAGAAATATTGCGAACATTTCAGTGTGTAATCAAAACCACGAACGATTAATTTTTAATGATCGTACTGATATTCGGACGTGAAAAGTGAAAATCTGTTATTTACATTCCTATGCCGGTTTTTATCGACACTTAGATGTTTTAACGAAGCGTACAAATTCATTACATTAATCTCTGGAGAGTAGGATTTTTATCTAAAAAACTGACATACGAGCAGGCGGACTATCTGACAATGAGTGGTCCGCGTCGCTCATGGACATCAGACTTCCGAAATTTGTTAATTCTAAGAATCGGAATTACACTAAATATTTTTCGCTAATTAATTTTATGAATGTAAAAAGTGAATACATATTTAGAATTCACACTTGTCAGTCAGCTTACTGACTCATAATATTTTAAATGTTGTATACCTTGTTCATGTGAATGATCTTACAGTATGTCCAGAAATATGACTTTAATACCTTTTCAGTCCTCTGCAGGGTACCTGCTGCAGTGCGAATTGTTGGACAGATCAGAGCTGAACCCAAACGAAACGTCGAATGTTCGACATGGTTTAACGGGTGCTACCTAACGATCACAAACTGAATTGATGACTTAACGTACTCTGCAAAGCACGGAAGCGCTCTAGAAATTTTGTCACTAGCAGGTCCCTGCCCCATGCAAGTTCTGACCGCGCCCACAGTTCGGTCAATGTGAAATAAAGACAGATCTTCCACCAGGCTAAGTGATCACGCCTAGGAAGCAGCCGTTCCGAAAGGTCTAATTGATCTAATTGTAAAAAACTTCGATAGCGTGATTTAGGTTCCTAGATCCATTTGACGCCTGGATTAGTTTGCTTGCGACCGACACAATTTGCAGAGCTATGACCAGAACGAGCTGTAATCTCGGTTGATGGCGTAAGCTGGTGGTCAGATGCAGTCGATCTGATGAGCAAACATTCCCAGGCACGATTCTTGGTAGGGGCAGTCATTTATGTTACCTATTTATTTAAATATGGTTCGGTTGCAGCGCTGAAGAACCGGTTTAACAAGTAGGCTCGTCCATTCCTTAATGGAAACACTTGGTGACGTCAGCAGTGTAGTAGAAGTGTATGGATTCTAGTTGGTAGTATCAGGCGTTGCTTTGAGGAAATTCATTGTTATTAAATTAGTATTGATTTACTTTGCAACAATCTATAATCACATTGTATGATGGTATATACTTCTATACATGCATATAACCTCCCTTCCACCCACAAAGGAAAACATGCATTTATGATAAATAAAAGTATATACGAACATACATACCGTCAGCAACACGTGTTTCGCTTCGAAACGGAGCATCATCGAGGTAACATGACCCTCATCGAAGTATATACCATCATACATTGTGATTGTGGAGTGTTGCAAAGTAAATTAATACTAATTTAATCGTGTATGGACCACATATCATCTCGTGGTTCGTCTGATGCTTACTATCAACAAGATAAATGAATGTTACGTATACTTTTAACGAATATAGTTTGGAAATTATACATTTTAACTGCACTCACCAATTTGCTATTTTGTACTCGAGTATCACAGTCTCGCAGTGTCCATTGTCCATGTTATTGAGTCGAAATATCGATGAAGATACAAAAAATATCGTAAGTACTCGATACAATAATCATTTATTTTGTGTGTGTGTGTGTGTTCTATGTGTCCAGGACTACTACTACGACACAATTCTGGAGTACTAAACGTGAGTGACTAATATTATATTAGCTAACAAATATCACTGTAGCCTTATTTGAAGTTAGGTATGAATGCCCTTGAGCTTCAATGGCCAGTGAACTACTTATACTCTATATAGTTACCAGTTCTACTTACCCAACCAGGTCTACACACCCCCGAACTAAATTTCCCTGCGTTGAGGGTGCCATAGAAGTACCTATACAAATAATATATGACATCACAAATACCTACACAAAACATTTACCAGTAACACAAAGGTCTGTCTCGAACGTGAACCGAACCCGGGACCCCTCGCTCGGCAGGCAGAAGCCCCGTGGGTAGGTAGGAGAGACTACCTACCCACTGCGCTACGGTAAGATACAGTAAATAATACATACAATACCCAATATACATAACATTCGTATCATGTATGATAATGTAGGTATCGGTGTATTGTATATCCATTTTGTTAGGTAGGTAATTGACCTGTACATAGGACATTAGACGTAGACATAGGGTACTGTAGTTAAAATATGTTAGTCTTAATAGTCCACGCCAACGACCCGATTGAACATTACAGCGGTGACACTATTTAGCGTCAATGAGCGCGCGGCGTCATAACGGCGAGCCGGCACGCGGGCCCTCGCGGCCCGCTTCGCTCTTAATTCCTGTTATCGGAGACATTGCCGCGGCTACCTGGTAAATATGGGATGCGGACGGCGAGTGTCCACAGAATGAGCGTTTGCTAGATATGTCAATATTACTATAATAAGTACTGAAATATTTAATTACCTACGTGCCTTGATTCGCTTTGGAAAACATAATCCTTAAGTTTAAAAATAGTAGAGTAACTTTAGTATCAAGGTGTTAGAACTTACATATATCTATATGCGTCATTTCTGCTGAAATGTTGTCACACTAACAACCTTAATTCGGAATCAGGTTATCATTAAGTACATGAGTGGTTTATAACATATTTTTGGTGTACTAGATAGTAAAGATTTTATAGATAAATTGCTTATCCAAAATAATATACATATGACTTTGGTTTATTAATGTTAAAAATATATATTACAACAAACAACTAAAGCCATTTCTATGCTTGTGTAGGTCTGCGTCAATACGTATGTCTCACTCATCCCGAGTGATAAATTCGGTCTCATTAGAATGCGAGCGATTGTGATCGATGCGCCGTGCCTCGCGTTTAAATGTCTTGTGTATCCCTCGTATATTATACACCTTATAGGAACATGTGTTTAATGTATATTTATAAATATACACACTAGTGATACTCTGTATAGTGATACCCGTTACTCGTTTCGAAATAACAATCTTTAATTTTAACTTTATTTAATTTTAACTTAATTTACTGATGAAGAATACTCCGTCAACCAATACCGTCTTCGGTTTCGGGGAGAAAATCTCCAATTAGTCTTGCACTCGAGCCCCTTAGCGTCGTGTTCAGAAAAACATTGGTTAGATATTTGAAACCGGCAACTTCGCTAACCTGACTGCGAATGACAGGTCTGGTTTGATGGCGATCCATCCAGGTTTTCGATAAGTGCGAATCCTATTGTAAACGTTAAGTATTGACGCCCATACAAAAAGTTGCTGCAGTTTAAGGAACTCGCGATTCTGATAACACCTCGTAATAACTGAAAAATGATAGAGGTACATAAACTATGGGGGGGCGCGGGTGTGATTGAATGCAATACTACAATTAAATCTAAGTAAATGCACTTCTGCGTTAAACAGCTGAGAGCCGGGTGGCGTAAATTAGGGGCGGCCTGTGTAAAGCAGAGAACTTTTAACAAAACAAGATAAATTTTGAATACGTCATTAATTTATCATCATGGTTCATTTAGACTACATGTCTGTAATCTGATATTTTTTATCAATCTTTAATCAAACATTTCATATATATGACAAAAAATGCATAGCGGTGAGTTGCAAATGTATTGCAGAGGTACTGTTACGAATCCGCGAGCAGTCGCATCCGGACTCCGTATTGACACCGCCGCTTAGTGAAAACGTTATCAGCACTAGCGGCTTCTGCATCTATGTGAGCGAGTATGCCGTTCACGGTACACTGCAGATGGGACTCACTGTAATTATTCTCCGTAACCCTCCCGCTGCCAGCCTCTAACTATTTCCCTGACAAGTGCTACAGATTGCTCAATGGAATAATATATCTGTTTCGAGAGATAAAGGTAACGCTTCATGTATTGACCTATCAATTACGACGACCCCATAGCCCAGTTGGCAGTGACCCTGACTGCCGAGATAGGGGTCCCGGGTTCGATACCCAGCCGGGCAGACATGTATGTGACAGATAAATCTTTGTTCTCGGGTCGTGGATGTTTGTAATGTCATATTTATATGCGTCCATGCCAATCGCAGCACAGGGAGTCCTGGTGCGGGGGTGTGAGTGTGAAACGTTTATTTATTTACTGACTCTTGTGTGTGTGGATGAGCTCAGCTAGTTTTAAAGTCAATCACGGGTTCCCGAAGTCTAATATATGACATGAGTTCAATACGAGGGGTGGTCCAAAAGTAATGATAATCGATTATATCTAGTGCAAAAAAGATCTAAGAATAAATATTTGTTCTATGTAGTCTCCTAACAAGTTAATAAATTTAGTCAATCTTTTTTCTAAACCCAGAATTCTCTTCGAAAAATAATCTTTAACTTGACCCTCCCAAAACGACTCTACAGCGGAAATCACTTCGCTGTCGTCTTTAAATTTCTTACCTCGTAGGTATACTTTGAGGCGAAGAAAGTGATAAAAGTCGCTGGGGGCTACCTCCCGTGAATAGGGTGTATGTTACAGTAATTGCTGTGAGAAGGAAAACAATCACTTGGGAGTTTCTTGCCGCTTTTTTTCCGAGACTACTCGCGGTAGGAATGTGTTGAAACTATGACGTAGCGCACTTTCCAAAAGTGTTTGTAAGAAATTTCATTTCATTTCTAAACGGACTCACTTGGGAAATGATAGGCTGCTAGTCTGTTTTAGACTAGCAGTCCATCTGATGTTATTTGGTTTCAACACAAGTATATAAAAATAAAATACGTGACAGATGGTTCAGTAATAACTAAAACAGGATTTGTCATCTATTAGGCTGTTGAGAAAACTTTTTTCTTTTGATTAACTTAATTTTTCTTGGATATCATTTAAAACTTTAACACAAACAAAGTTTACAATTATTCCTGCAATACATTTTACCTGTAACAACCTTCAGTTAGAATCGAGTAGGATGACCACGTATCTCAATACGTAACGATTAGAGCGAAAGTGTGACTGTTATACCTACATGCGAAGAAACCTATAGCTTCTTTGAGGACTAAGATGGAAAGTCTCACATGATGAGCAATGTAAGTAATATAATAAATAGGTGCAAAGAAAACACCAATGAAACAACATCAGAGCACACTTTCATTGCTGCGAGCCCCGTCGGCGGCGCGGCGGCGCGCGTCGTACCGTGAAACCCACTGGCTCACATACGAGACACACTCGTACGGAGATACAGACGGGGATATGCTGATAACGTTTCACTGGAGACTCTTTATGAAGCGATCAGACTGTGGTACTTGACAGTTAATATGTAAACGTTAAGGTAAATTTTAAGTAGATTGAATTGCCTCGGACTTTTAACGTAAGAAGCTAACAAACGAGTAGACTGATCATCTGGTATCATCATCTGCATGATCCATTTACAAGATAATTAACTATGTAATAAATATATTTCCCGTTTCCTTACTGGCCGGCAGCGAGTTAATTAATGTTTCGGTGTTACAGATTTTCATGTATGACTTGTTACCATCAAACGGAAATAAATATCAAATTTAATGACATTAATTTAAAAAAAAGCAATAACTCACCTATAATTATCATATTTGACACATTAATGCCCTACTTATACTACTTATACTACTACTTACCCTACTGCACTGCAAATTTTACGAATTAAGGAATGTATTAGGGACCAACCCGTTTATCAAAAGTTTTTTTATGTTGCCTAAAGCCTCCAACATAACTTAACAACTGCTATTTAACGAACAGCAGATTAACGTGCCCTCCAAAAAAATAAGATGAATTAACAAACTTGCCAATGACAGTCACCAATGCAACTGGCGACCGCCCACGAAGAAGCTAAACTCGCTCGATCACTAACAATTGACATACGCCAACGGACTAGAGAGGTTCATTCATCATAATGAGCGCCAAATAGCACCGAAGTACCAGTACAGCAATTACATTAGAAAGCATGCGAGCCGAGTGCTGAGAGAAAACAGAATGCGACCAATGCAACAACTGCAATGACACCACGACAATTATGCAATTACGTAACGGTAAGAATCTTGTTCTTGATGGCTGCACTGCACACCGCACTCAGAAAATGTCAGTATGCATTATTCGCTTCGATAGCAGGAGGTTATCTGTTCATTACGTATTCCTTTCACAGTGAATGAAGTTATGGAAATTATGTCACAAGTCATCATAGACCGCATTCAGGTTTTCCCAAGACATTTTCCTTCGGCGACGCAAATGAGGTGCGTGCAGTGGGAATGGGAAAGCTAATGTTTGCAATATTTGCTAACAAATGTTACATAATGCTGAAAATTCAACAGTCACCTAGTTATTCCCAGGTCGAAAGAAGGTTCTAAAAGTTTCCCATTTTGTTTTTGTTATCTTTAAAACTATATTTTTCGCATAAATAAATAAAAACGTTTATTTTTGCTTCTCTTATTGATTTTTTTTTTAATTTGCCAGGTTCATTGCATATCACACGTTTATTCTTGGCCTCCAAAATTGTCCTTCAAAATCAAAAGTTGTTTATTTAGTAAGTACGTTCGTAACTAAGTTAGTATTTCTATCGAATTAAAAAAAACTTAACATCCAATAAGTGTCACAGACGGCATACATATTTGCACGCGAATGATCTTAATAACCAATTAATTTCTTCATCAGATTTTAATAGGTATCCTAAAATGTATGTCAGTAACGATTTTACAATACCCACTTGTTTCAAATAAACATTTAACTTTCAGTTCGCATTACAATTACAAATTACTCAAATCAGCTTATCGATAGCTACGAACAAGGGCAGCTCCTACGCAGTCCAGGACAATCCAACAATCTCTAGCAACTGAATGATTATAGGGCTACATCACACATCAATGTCAGCGTAGGTTGCACCGACGTATAAACACACGCAGGTGCGCACGAAATTAATATTTCACACCACTTAATTATAATTAATTATCTGCAGCAAACATTCAAAGTTCAGTCGCGTCCAATTAATTGTCTAGTAACGACTTCAATTACAATACATTTAAAACGTTCCTTTTATAAAAGCTACGGTTGGAAAATAATAAAATATAATAGTATCATCGTAATAATTGCGGTGTATAAGTATACAGGCTAATTATTAAAGAGACGTAAACGAAATTGGTCTTGTCTACGGTGACAGTGATAGGCATGAACTATATCTATACGGTTATTAAGTACACTGTTGGTAATTGTAAAATTAATGGTTATATACATATATTAACGACAGACTTATGTATAATAACATTATTTTGAAATTAACTAAGTTAATTTGAAGCTAGCAGCCATGCAAAAAAGCGATTGACGTTGAATCGCTCAGATGATTGACAAGTTATAATTGGAGAGATTAAAATATTTTCAAATGTGTTTTCAGTAACAATTTAAATTGTTATAATTTAAATTACTCTTTCAATGTAATAAATCTCCCCTCCCTTTGCTTTGGAAAATTCTATGGGATCAGATCCATTTACTGTGATGAAAAGTGTCCTAGATTATGGACCCATAACATAAGTTCTGAACATGCTAAAAATTCTTTAAATCTCTTCCGTGACAGACAGGCAGAAAAAAATCCAAAAAATATTCGCTGTACAGCTATCACTCCGTCATAGTTTTATGATAATGTATAGATTAGTAGAATATAGAAGTACTGAACGGCCATGTACTTGACCTTTGGTCAAGTAGTGACAGCAACCTGTAAATATTATTATGTGTCCAGGATACACTGGGGTCGAAAAACGCCAAAGTTGTTTCGGAAAGACCTTATTGTGCTTGAACTTTATTAAATAGTCGCAGCTGCAATCGTTGATTGCAGGAATTTCGCTTCGTAGAGAGATTTTCACTTTCGTATTAGAGATCTGAATGACCCGCGGACGGCCCTGCCCGCCATTGATACCGATATCCGGGCCTTCCAGATCTTCCTTCGTCTCTCACATCAATATTCACGGAAAACAGTACAAACACAACAGTACAACAGTACAAACAGTAGCAATATACAGAAAGCTTCTATAAGTTACTATGTTAAACATCTTAGACTTCATCAGTTCATCACCACTTACCATCAAATGGGATGTTGTCAACTTCTGACACTCTGTTTGGTTACTGACTCCGCTAACAATTTGTTGAAAAGCAGCGAGGTGGATAATGTTTCAAACCTCAACTACATATGTTTTTGTATAAGGGGTGTTGAAATCACATGTCTGATGAATCACTAGTTTTTGTACAACTTCGTGTTAAGGTTAGTACTTGCCTATGATAGTAGGATTCTTTTACTGCTTGGCTCTCACTCTTACTCACTTTCATGCTCCGCAACATATGTTTCGGTTTGGGAGCCGGCTTAAAAAGCGGGTTTCCCATTCTCTTTTTGTCCCACAACGCGTCGGTGAATGTTCCATATTCCATCCAGGTCCATGGATAGCGGAAATCAAATACCATCCAGTAGAAGATCAATCGAGAGAAGAAACGGGGAAGAATAAACGTTTTGCATAGTCTTTTTATCATTTAAGAGACAATGAAAGAAACTCCTCAGTAAATACATCTTTTAAATCAATATATAAAAATTCACATAGTAAATTTCCAACCTGCACGAAACCGCCAATAGCTCAATTATTTCCAGGCTTCCTTGTCATTAATTTATTAGTCTGTATTATGATATTCTTTACCTGCAAGCTGTTCTTTTACATATGTATTATATGTATTTGTTTTATAGATCGGAGGGCAGTCGGGCCACTTAAGAGTAAGTGGCCACCGTCGCCTATAGATATAGTCAATACCGGAGGAGTCATCATTGCAATGCCGGCTCTTGACGGGACCTCTTTTTACACCTTATTGAAGAATTCCCTATCATAGCGCTACGAAAATGTCTTGGAAGGAAGCTCGTTCCACAGCTTGCATATGCACGGCAAGGAAGATCGTGAAAATCGGATTGTGGACAATCCTTAACATGAATCTAATCTAGTGGATGGTACTTAGTTCTTTGGCGAGTGTTGCGATGATGAAAGGGTGACGTGGGCAACAAGTCGAACATTCGAATTGTTCCGAGGCATTTCGTTCCTCGAAAAGTTGATATAGGAGAGATATTTTTCTTTAGCTGCCACGACACATAGATATATGATTTATTCTGTTTGTTGGATTTAATATAGTTCGTTAATTCTCAACGAAACCAAACAAATCGTATATTAGGAAGCAAAAAATTTCTAAGTTTAAAAACAGTTTTTTTCTACGGCGATTTAATTATGTACTGGAAGGTCATAAATTAATGTCATGTTTAGCATAGAACAACCATATTTTATTTCGCTGCTTCTAATTTAATTAGTTCACATACTACACTCGTTTTGGTTTAAAATGTGGCGCCGTATGAAAATATTTTTGAAAAATTGAGTTTCGAGAATCTTTTAATGTTAATTATTGATAAATTAAAAATAATAATAAATTAAGACCAGTCAAATTGAAATCGGACTTATTAATAGGGTGCCGTACTGAAAATTCATTTAGAATTTTTTTGGTTGTGAAAATCTTAAGATCTCTTACAGATGTCAAGACGTAAGACGATGCGACACACATAATACAAAAGGTTAATACAATTGCTAATATTACAATTTTTATTTGTTAAATATTTTACTCTTGAATAAGGTTATTTTCTTTTATTTCTTTTCCTGAAAATATACGTATCATGATTTAAGGTGACGTTTAACAATCAAGTATATCTTTTATTGTATTTTACTAAGACTCTGCTAAACGGTAACAATTATTTATTGCTTGAGGTTACTACATAGAAATCCTTTTGAATAATTTTGAGTACAGAGATGGAGTACCTAATTTGTATGGGGGGCTGAACTATAGATCCTACTCTTAATAACCATCAAACAACACTACCGCAGCTTCAGTAAACTGGTATCTATCTGTCTCTTCAGCACGCACACCAGAACACGATCCTTCGTCTACTGAGCGCAGTCATAACAAAGTGGACTATAGGGTTGTTTAAACAGTTAAAAACTTATCGTCAATAGTCGTACTGTTTCGGCTGGAGGTTGAACTCAGGACCCGCACTCGGGAGGCATAATGAGTCACCAAAAAGCGCGTTAAAACTAATGTAATGTGGTCGTATCGTTACCCCTAATGACCTGAATTTAATTTTTTTATTTGTTCTTTCGCATCATTAAACCTACCCCTTCACACGAATGTCCACATAGATAGTATAAAACATATTTTTATAACATTATATTAAAGTAATTTATGTTGGGTGGACTGGTTAATGCTTTATGCTTATTAGTGTGAAAAGCTGTCAATACGACTCGCACTCGTGCACAGAGTGTTCCTTATAATCATATATAATATTAAACACATCATAAACCACGCCATTATGACTGCATATTATAAAACTAAGTTTCTGCCTCTCTTTTTAAAGTTCTTAAAAGTATTTATATAGATTTTTATATGGTTTTCACCAAGAGACGAGGGACGAAAAGTTTATGAAGCATCTTATAAAAATTGTTAACAATAGTTTCGTATGTGATTTCTATTTGTGAACATAAAAATCATTTTTTAAAGTCAAGTGAGGTCTTCAGATAATTTTATATGTATGTAGATCCAAAGAGTGTACAACGCCATCTATTTTTATGATTTTGAAACTTCCATGACGATTTAAAGAATTTGCTTTTATTGAATTCAGAGTCATTAACTGTCTGATATACTCATGGCTGGATTTATTACTTGTTTTACTTTAGACTTCAAATAATTATGTATTATCGATAATTAAAGTTTGTCACGTTAATGAATAAAAAATGTTGAAAAACTGTTTTTTTTTTTGTGGAAACCACCTTACGAATAAAATAATAAATTGGTAAATGCCTTATTATCATATTACTATTTGAAATTTTAATGCTAATATCTATTACTACAGATTAAGCGACACTGCAATTTGAAGGTAGCACTGTTTTACGGCCGACCAACACGGCAGCGAAGATTGGTCTTAGGTTTCTTTTCTTTGCCCACAGAACCCTACACCACATATTAGCTGCGGTTACAAATTATTTCCTTTTAAATTTAATTATTTTTCCTCACTCATAGTGTAGAAGTAGGTCATATTAAACTTGAAATACGGGATGTAAGTTCGAGTTTAGACTCTAGGGATATAAATAAACATGATAGCGAGATAGCACCACAGTTTTTTATTTAACTTTTGTCACAGATGATGTATTGATTCTTTTTCATGATTATATCTAGTGAACGCGCAGATCCACCATTACAGTCAAAGAGTCACCACCATACTGTAAAGTTTAGGGAAGTCACCGACGCATTGTCCGCCAAGAAAGGAACAGTGAATTCTTGTTTATTGAATCTCTACCAATAAAATCAAAACAACTGCACGTTTAGAAAAGAAGTAACATAACCACCATGGGTGACTGTTGTCGTGATTTCAGGACGAGAAAGAAACCAGGGACCTTAGTCTATTGGTCAGCTAGATGCCTCGCCAGCAGACGAACTTTATATCAAGCAGTATGGAGAGCGTTACACCTGAAATTCATTCCAAAAACGCTAATTCTACGATTAGCTAGGGATACGAGAGCTCTTGAGCCTCTAGAAAGCCTGCGATGAAGCTCAATATCCTTTAGAATACGCTAACAATTACAGCCAAGATCAATGGTTTAAAATGTCCCTAGAATTGTCTTACGGAACTTTTGCTACCGATGGCCGATGGATCACCCATCCTCTGAACACGTTCGATATTTAATTTGTGAGCGCTTACGATCGCCAAAAATTGTTGTATTATGGGCAGAGAGGGACCACTTTGCCAGGAGATCGTGCCAGAGGGACGGCCGTGCTTAGATTGATCTAATTCGGAATACATGTATATATGTATAAGAATTTTAGAAACTTCGCTAGAATGATTCGGGTTTTGACGTTTTGTAACATATATATGTGCTGAGCTTTGTAACATATATATGGAACCTGTATAGAGCATAATTTTACTACGAGTGGCAATCTCTTTTATATGCCACTCTAAGGTTAACAGCTCGGTAATAATTCAATGCGAAAGCAGTATTATACACCCGTATCTGTAGTGAATTTGATGTTCATGTCAGTTTGTGAAACGTAGTGCTACACAAACAAGTTCCATTCCAAAATATTTACGAAAATATTGCTCACAATTTGGTTAGAATAAAATTTTCGTGGTACGCCCGCGCATCGTGGAATTATACAGTGGTGTTAATACCTATGATTATGCGGCATTCGGAAATTAAATTAATTATATGATTTGTTTTGATAATAGTTTTGGGTGGTTTAAACTTGCAGTTGGCTCTTAATAAGTTGACGACACTTTTTTTTAAATGTTTACACACTCACACCCCCGTACTAGGGTTCCCTGTGTTGCAGATGGCATCGACATACATAAAATGACATTACACACACCTATGACCCGCTAACTTACATTTATCTGTCACATAAATGTTTGCGCCGGCCGGGAATCGAACCCGAGACTCCGTTGCTCGGCAGACATGGTTAGTACCAACTGGACTACGGAGTATAAGGTCAATATTATACAACATTATACAGCATCATTCATATAAATAAAAACTAATAGCATCTATAAACCTAGTGCAACAAAGAAAAAAATTGCGTATTAAAATAGGTTTTACACCACAATAAAATATTACGTACAAATGACGAGTTTAATGCTTTACTAATTCTATCCATATATGTATAACCAACTTATGGCATATTGCTTTTTATTCGCTCTTTATATGTAAGTTAGTATTGACGGTAATGTGTATTTATTATTAGGTATTCTCGTTTTTGCTTCGAACAGAAATGCATATTAAGCCAAATATATACTTATATTATAAACAGCTAAAATACCGACGTACGTATGATGTAATAATGAAGATAAATAAAAAATGTCTAACTAAAGTTTTGTTTCACGACAGTTGTGATGGGAAGCAACATCATAGCTCAATTATTATTAGTATTGTAATATTAACTTCAATGAATGTATTTGTTTTCTCCGCAAAAAGTAGGATTTATTGTAATAATTGTCTTAGTTATCATATTATTAGGGTATAAATTATATTACATTTAATTATTATAAATATAATAAAATAAGAAAACACATTCCTTCTGGGGTTGTAATCTTTATTATAAAGTTATGAAATACATAAAAAACTCTTTAAATAAAATTTGTTTACAAATAAAATTTTCTATTAATCTGGTATTCGCAACTCTATATAAATATTTTCACTTTCACAGGGTAAGTTCGGTCACTGCCGAAATTCTGTCACGCGATTCCCCCATTAAGGGTTGTTTTACCCCTCCCCCGCCAAGGAGCAGGCGAATTTTACAAACTACCCCACGTAATTTCGTAGCCCCTATACATAGAGGGTAGTTTTTATACGTCTCATTGGTTGTTCAGCTTTCAAAGGATATTTTTACGACATGCAGTTTTATGGCTGTGATTTTTCATAATGGTATTGTAAGATTTATATATATAAGATTTAAATATGTATAAGTAGATAATGTATAACTTTTGAGTGAAATCAAACCTAGTTTTAAATAGTCATGTTGGGCCATGCTGGATCATTAAAAAGTTACCCCTATACAATAGCGGCTGAAATGTATAGGACTCTCTTAGAAACGGTTATCGGTTATGTATTAGAATGAGAGCATTAAAAGCCGGGCAAAATGTGATTTGGTAAATATTACGCAAATTTAATTTCATTCATTCGATAGCATTGAAAACCTAGTCAATATGTATATAACGTCAAGAAGTTTAGCGAGATTTCAAAGCCGGATGACTTTGTTACAGAGTCAACGAAATTAATTTATCATTGGCTTAATATGACGACTTATTTTACAACGTTACTTCGATAAAATCAGAACGGGACACCTTCGAAGCAGGTAAATTGATATTACGATATACATAATATGATATGTTCAATATCAACTTAGTCATTGGGTTCAGAGGGCCCAGGACTTGTCAGATAGGCGTCAATTAGGCGAAGCCCACATCTAACGAATACTAAAGGCTGTTTAAATACAACTCTATAGGTACTACTAAATGACCTACGAGTATTTATAGTTATGTAATTTGTAGTCACTGCTGCGCAAGGGGATTCGGGTTCAATATGAGGTAGGTATTTACGTAGGACATAAATCTTCGTGAGTCAGTTTTGCGCAACGTCTAATACTGAGTCTATGTCATCTGCAACACAGCCCTAGTTCGGGAGACGTCCGGGTATGTGTGTTTCTTTATGTATTTTTATTGTTTCCAATTACCATAAACAACTCTGTAACTTAGTTGTTTAACAAACGGCGATCTCCCGCCAGGTGAGGCGATCGTGTCTAGGGAGCGATCAGGCTCCGATTGATCTGATACGGAAGGAAGCATTGCATAAAGAGTCGTAGCGTGGTTCAAGTTTTTGACACGTTTGACGTGTGCGTTCCAATTTACGCATACATTGCAAATTGGAATATCGCCATAGTTACATAAACAGAATTCAGTACTAATCATAAGCACGTACTAGAAATAATGTCTAACGAAATATTAACATTTACTGCATACTATGAAACTAGTTAGCGATCGACAAAGCTCATAAAGCTATAGACAACGCACACTATTGCGTGTTACGGTCCATCTACGGGCTGTTACTAGTTTCGCAAAGATAAAAATGCAATGTTACCCAACAAGATCTCTTTAGCATAGTTTCGTTACACCTTTACTGTCACCGTGATATAAGGAACTTATCGAATTATTGGTCTATATCCGCTGTATTGATCGTCATAAGGACTCAGTATAGGGAATTAGTTTTCTTTCGTTAATATTATACTAATATTTTTATACGCCTTTTGTATTACACGACAAACAATTAGACTAGTCATCTGATGGTATTTGCCCACCGCCCCCAAGAACCGGTCCATAACCAAAGGCATATCCGTCGCGTAGCTGGCCATTGATTCTGCAGCCGTAATATATTAAAGCATTTGACGGTACATTTTAGCTATTCAATCTAGTCCAGCTCTTGTATCACATTCCAGTACCATCTGAATCAAACGGATGGAGATTCCACGACCTTCAACAGCAAATATTTTGCAGCAGATTGTAGCACGAGTTGGGGAGGTTGGTTTGGACTGAGGGGTTCAAGGAGCTCTTTAAAACCTGTAGTCTCCATGATAACATACGGTGGTACGTCTTTTGCTTGTGTCGTGGGTGGTATGAATACACAAATCTTATGACTTAAAAACAACCAAAACTATTTGCTGCGATATTGCCTCACTCGACAGAAACGTTTACGACCATTTCTGCTACAGACTCGTCTATGAAATTGCCGCTTGCTTTTACTTGTAACATGTTCTAAGCATTGTTGTCAAATTTGAGCTGTCAATCTGTCAAAAAATTAAATACAAATAAAATAACAATTTTATAAATCAATTATATATATCGTACATTTAAGTATTATTATGTATAATCATTAAAAAAAAATCTTGTTCTCAGCGCTAGCAATCACTTGAATAAGATAAAATAGAATAAATGACTCGCTCAATTTTGCATCACATTCGATGTGTTAGTGATCACTCGCGAATGTTTTGAGCCACAAATCTATGTGCGCCAGTGTCTACTGAGTTACATTTATATCATCATCCTGTACGGCGTGGGGCGGCGACGCCCGCTCGCTATGCGCTTCGCACTTATAAAATATAAATAGGCTTTTGTTAGCGTTAGTTACGTTCACCCTTTCTTTATACGGCGCCCTATAGAGCCTTCGAGCTTTTGTATAAACGAAAATAATGTACTCAAGTCGCCTCCGATATAGTATCCCTATCAGAAATACAGTGTCGCTAAATGGGGTTGAAGTTAATCAATTTGCTTATATTTGTTCAGCGACATGGAATTATAGCACCAAAATTAAAATTGCATTGCATAAATCACACTAAAAACAAAGCAGAGATAGTCTTGTGGGTTGAATGTTGGTCTGTTTGAATGAATTATCACTTGTTTCGGTGAAGGGAAACACCGTGAGGAAACCCTGGTGACCATACCTATGGGTTCATTATACTGTTCTCAAACGTGTCTGAAGTCATCGTGTAAGAACACCTGAACCCAGCAGTGGGACAGTTATAGATTTTAATGATGAAGAGATAGATCTACCCCCAGTCGGTAAAGAACTTGCCAGCCGAACGTAGACTCTTGATATTGATTCCCGGCTGAGGCAGACTGTGTGACGGTTGGTTTGGTTTTCCCAGTCGTGTGTGATATTTTTTCTATATTATGTTTGACCTTGTTAGTCCTATATAATTTAAGCGTATATCTGCTGTTCATATGATCTAGGCGGTCTTTTCATTTAAAGCCCAGAAATACAAAAAAATAAACACAAAATATGATACATAACACGTGTTTGCGATACGTCCGACCCGCACGGCTCCCTTGCTAACAATGCCCGTACGACCGTAGTGCAAATATTACATGTTTATTTGTCTACCTACATTTACTACTTTTTAATACGATATTATTATCTACCTTTACTTGGTGTTGATTCTGATTCATGGCTGGCTTTATATTGCTGACTCCGATGAGAACAGCAATACGTCCATGTCGACTCACTCATGGCGGAGTTCATGGTTATTCGTCAGGTCTCCGCTTGTGTAACAACATTTTGGAAAACTCTACTCTGTAGCGACCAGTTTCCAATTGACCGCATCTAAACACTCAAATAAGCACTTAACAGTACGAAGATTGAACGGTCAAACTTTGAGCCTATCGCGAACGCCCCGCTGAAACTTCAAGGCACAACAGAAAATAAACATTACAATCCATTTTCACCGTTATAAAAAACGTACTAAAAGGCAATTTGGTGTGAGTCAGCGGAAGTGACGACGAATATATAATTGATCTGATAAACGGCAACTTAAAACACCTTTTAGCTTTATTCGATTTTTTTACAAGGCACGCTGTTTGTGATAGGTAATTCTGGGGTATTAGGGGCTTGTGGTACCATTGGCGAGGACTTGCAAGCCGTATATTTAAAAACGTGTATCACGGAATTAGACTGCTAAAATTACTTTAATTATCTACAGCCAGCAGTGTATTTCCTGGCACTTTAGTTTAGAAATGTTACATTAATTCATATAAGGCAGATATTTCTGTTAAATTTGACATACAAGGGTATTTTAAAGAAAATATCAGAATGTCAAATGTCAAAGAAAAAGGGTAAAAATCTTAACTGACATATTTGATTTTTGCAACATCGTATTATCAATAACCTGCATTAGCCCAATATTTCCTTACATCAGTGTATTTAAATGATATCCCAGTCTCTTTACCTGATGACAACCGCAGAGTGTGTATAGGTAAATAAAATAATTATCAATACAACCCAAAATTGTCCCACCGCCGAGCCCGGCTCCCAGCCTAATAAGGACGTAATTCACTAAACTGACCAAGTCCACACTTGCTCCGGACCTAACCTTCGTCTTCACACCTTCTTTAAGGTTACGATGAAATTTCAGAGCAAGTAACAACCAATGTTTTCTTTCACCAAAGCAAGAATTAGGGCATTTTTAATACGCGCATAATTAAAAAAACGCGTTCAAATAATCGAAAATCACACCCCGAGGTTATCATTTATTGATTCAAGAATCTTAAACATTAATTTAATGATAAGAAAATAATATCTAGTGCAAACGATTTTTAAATTACTACACTCTCCTTCATTCCACGCATGAGTACACATACCTCCGGGACGAATTCAAAGTTTCTGTCACAAGAGACACAATTAGATCCCAGACTTAACCATCAGCACTATTATTTCTGTAATTATATTACGTCTATTTGCAGTCGGACATTCAACACTTATTAAACATATTTTCACACCTTTAAAGGGACTCAAATTGTTACTTATAATTGTATTGCTGGACAACTGTCATTCGCTTATATTTTACCCCCTCTCAATGGATCTTACATAAATAGTTTCCTACCCGATAAGCTTAGTTAGTTGACCCGTGAAGATAAATAGATAACGTGTCAAGTTTCATTATTAACAGGACCGATTATTACGTTTAGGGTAAAACTCATTCGCCTGGGATTAAAAGCCTACTTCCACAGAGGTTTGCACGGTGGTTATCGTAGACAGATAATACTATAGACGAATTGTAATGTTCCCTTTTCACTCGCACACTACACAAAGCAACTTGTGCGTCATGCTCGCGTACAAGTTAAACAACTATGTAATATTTTGTGTATGTAGCCATTTATTTCATTAACTTGACTTTTTAATATGTTTACATCAAGATAAATAATAATCTGAAAATATGTAAAAAATGAAATTTTATGAATATATAAAATATCTAACAAACAATTAAGTGGAATCACTGTAACAAATTACAAATATATTGTAAATATATCACCACTCACACACGCACACAAAGTCGGGCGCGTGCATGCATGTACAACACGCATATTCCGGCTTAAGTCACCTCAAAAAGGTTTCAATTTTAGTCCAATTCAATGTACAATATAGATCTAATAGGGTCACTGATATTTCTACCAAGGTGGGTCCCAATCAATCTATATTTCAATGTACTCTAGATTAAAAAATAAATTTTTTATTTTTTAATATCTCAGCAAAGAAGGTTTAAATTACAACAAATGAAAAATAAACCTTTACCGAGTGTTTTAAATTTTTTTGCGGTTACTTCAAGCATCTTAAGCGTATTTAGTCTATGGTGGTATCTTTGAGCTGCTTGTCAAAAGACGCGCCAGACAATATCAGGTCAATTGACATCAATCAACAATCGAGCAAACGTGGAATTCAACGATTAATTTATGATTTATATTATTCATAAATAGTGGCAAGCGTTGCATGAAGTATTCATTAGTGTCTTGTGTCGCGATCTGGCAACAAAGAACAGAAAACGAACTAGACGTAGGGCCGACAAATTCATCTGTCTATGGTTAACTGTCAACTATCACGTCTTGCCATGATCATGATTCAAAACTTGTAATGGGTTGAAGATAAGCAGAAATATTAAGTGCCCCCGCTCTGCACACAGACACGCCTCGGCTTTACTCGCGTCATTATGGCTTCAGAGAAAATTAAGTTTTTTTGTATAAACCACTATACGATGGTAATTGAAAAGACTCAGTGGAATATTGTACTAAGTGCTAATGACGTTGTGTGTTTTGTATTTAATATCTGATAAACCCCTAAAACGTCTTTGGCAGTTTTCGGACTTATATAAAACTTATATAAAAGGCTCTGGGAATTCGTATGCACCAACTATAGTCCCACAGGCTTGTCTGGGGAAATTTTAATATAGATTATGATTAATCTAGTGGCGACAAGTGAAATACCCAAATACCAAGCAATGTATTAAATACTCATAATGTTATCTTCTTTTTAGAATTGAAAAATGATTGTAGTTTGAAAAATCTCAACCAAGACGACCTAGGGATTTGAACGTTATTTTGAAAATGTAAGGACGGGTGGAGAACGCATCTCGCTGTTATCTTCTTCTGCGAAACCATAAAGTTTCATGGTAAAGAAGACAGAAGGAAAGCACAAATATGTTGGGAATCAGCATCTCGATCCGTCACATTGAGAGTCCCGGTAAAGGAACTTCTTGGCCATGAGTCGCCAGAGTTTGACGAGACGACTTTAGGAAGACGGTAGCTTGTGTTTGCCATAAATGAATGAAGCTTCAATTGCTATTTAAAATTAGAATTGGGCGTACAATTTATACTACATTCCCGATGGTAGGCAGTAGTTTTCATCAGTTATAATTTTGATATAATCTGGATAATCCCTTAGAAAAATGATCCCAAATTAATTTTTAATTAATTAAATTAAAGTTTTAATTAAGTAAAATTTGAACATTTTTGAAAATTTTGAAAGTTTTGTCTAACTTGAAATGTGTAACCAATAAATGAACTAAACCATAATTAACCGAAGGTCAAATATTTCTGAAAAAGTAGTTCATTATTCCTGAAGGCTTTAGAGGACTACCGAGGCATCAATTTTTTCAAAATCACTGACCCAGAATATTTAATAACCCCCAACGAATTAAGCTCAGTCGACTGAAGCCTTTTTTCTTGCTACGTCCCATGATGGATTGCCTCGCTTATCAGAGATTATTGTTTTTCACGAACGTTTCTGACGAAGGAAAACCGACCAATTTGTCGTATCGAAAGCAGAGTTTATCGGTCAGAGCGTAATTGTTTTCGAAATCTGAAAAAAGTGAATCTGATAAGGGAATTAATTTCTTGGGGTCGCGTCAGGTTTAATGTGTTATCGATTTGCAGCCAGTGCTTCGTATTTAATTTTGCTATAGTAAATAGTGTTTAAATCATAGATAGTAAAATAATTAGGTCGCACGGATTATTTAAAAGATATGTCACTTACAGCTGTGGTTAGTTAATTTGTTGACATTTTTGATTGCAAATCTACCATATATAATGTCGACAATGACTTAGTTCAACAGGAATATCCTTTCAGAACCTATTTTATTCATAAATAAATATTAATTAAAAGTTGCATACGAAAAATGTCTTACATTTACCTGAGCTCCATATAAAGCGCCGGGTGGTATCTAAATTTAGTTGATCGCTAGTAACTACAGCTTATTCCCGCGACTGTACCGCGATTCTTATAAATTTTTTATGCAGTTCAACTTGACGTAATTGTTTGTTTTAAGCGTGCTTGTTTTAAATGTAACATTAAATAAAAGTCGCCGTACACCCCGCCACAGATACTGCAGCTTTATTAGAAACCATACTGCTAATGATTGGTGTACGAAATTCGTAAAATCATCAGTTTTCATTAATAGCCATAGAAACAACCGCCCATGTTTAGTTTCCTCAGTCTTTACCCCACCAGCAACTTTCCCATTTCCCAGCGTTTCACGTTGCCATCGATAAGTCCGTGGAACCATTGAATTAGCATAGGATCAATACGCTTCTTCCGGCGGTACCGATCGGAGCCAGCACCGGCCGGGTATATAAGCGTACTAGCAGGAGGTACACACAGCAGTTTGAAACAGTTCGTTTAAGTTTGTAACTTGCGATAGATATTGTGATCACCGCATAAATACCTGTGGTGTAATGTAATTGTAATGATTATAATAAATTGACATCCTTTTGTTATTCGGAGGTTTTTACAAACTTCTTTCAAAAGTCAATGCACGGATCGCTTCAGTAAATCCTTCCAGTGAGCATCTTCTTAGAAGCTCATTGTAAGAAGTGGCAAGAAACTCCCAAGGGGAATATATTGTACTCAAAATTGCACAGAGCATAATAATTGTTACTACGTCTAGTTATATAAACATCAAACGTATGTCCAAACTGTCTTTAAAATAATAATTCAGGTTGCTTTATGCCTTTGAGATGTGTTTACATTTATCATAGTTATTTATTTATTTATCGATTTTGACAGAATTTACACATCTACCCGGTACGCCTAGGTTCTACTAAGTGTGAAACTTGGTACAACTGCTTTAAGCCATATTCCCAGTGTTAATGTTATGACTATCACACTCAATAATAATAAAAGCCTTAAAATATATTTTAACGTACATAATGTTATTGAAAACATTGTGACACCATATTTAGTATATTATTTACAGTTAGTACATGATTTTTCCTTCATTTCTTTACATCGTGATTTTAATGTCAACACTCTCACTAGGTATTGACTTTTTTTCACTTATTATAAGTCAATGTTTAAATACACATTCATCTGACGATACGAAACGACGGGGCCTGAGTTCACAATAAAGATAGGTAAAATATAATCTTAATTTAAAATGTATTAATTAGTATAATTTAAATTAGAATATCCAGCGAAATTTAAATCTCCTCCTAGAGATCTCTGTTCTTTTCAGATGACCCAGCCAATAGATTAATTTTTATATGGATCGCCGGATAGATTTTTAAAATTTAAAACAAAAATACATTTATACATATCCCAATATCTTAATTACGACTGCGTACTATAGCTCAGTTGTTAGTATCCCTGAACACCCACTTTGAGTTCCCGGGTTTCACCCAAGCCGGAACAAACATAATTATGTGAATATTTCTTCTCCGGTTTTAGGTATTTATTATCAATCCGTTCTATATTCAAGCTTCCCGCAACACAAGCAAGTTTAGTGCCAGGGTGTGAGTGTGCGAAAGTTATTTTATTAAATATGTGAATAATTTCGTTATTTGTTTCGTTCACAGAGTAGTTTTTGTAGTGGTATAAAGCCAGATACTGACTAATACAAGGGATTAAAAATTTATTATTTATTACAGCACATGTACGCCTTCGTTTTTTATTCTTTACATCTTATCCTCGCAGGTAGTTCAGTAAAACTCGTTATGACAAAATCGCCTTAATTTTATATACTTAATAGTATAAATAAAGAGGCAAAGAATGAAAAGTTCAGTACTTTTTTGTACTTTTTGTCAAGAAACATTAATCTAACTGTACTAATATTATAAAGAGAAGTAAAGTATACGGAGCACAATCTTCAGAACCACGGGATCAGTTTGAAAATTTTTTTTACCATTTTGACCGTTTGAAAAGTAAATTACTCTGGATACATATCACGACACAGGGTATGCAGAGGTTAATATAGGTTATACCCACGTAATATACCTACATAGATAATCGTTCAACCTAAGCAAAGTCGGGGCGGGCCGCTAATTTGATACGATGTTAATTTATACAACGATGAGTTGATTTGCTTATTAAAATTTTTGTTCTTAATTCAATTTCGCACAGAATTCGAAATGGGACAATTCTTTTATGTAATATTAAAAACATACTGGAGTTTAATTTACAACGAGTACAATAAAATATAAATCATTTGAATGACTACTATAAAATAATACTTCCCGAATACCTTAGAAATTTGATAGTATTAGCTTCAGTTCGCTGTTAGGCAGCGTTGAGTAGTACCAGCGCGTCCAGTAGCATTTTGTAATTTGATAACCGTTGCTCGGTCCGTTTTCACTTCATTTATCAGCGAACAGCGCAAGTTCTAAGAAACGTCCGATAACTCACCGGCTACCGGTACTCGGTTCCGATTTCTTTTTGTTTACATACCCCAACTATCCAACGTCCCGCTGAGCTGCGGCGAAAACTTTACGAATCGTGAGTCACTGTAATCGATGCTTCAACAATCGATTTAATTAGAATTATCGATATTTTTTTGTACATCCGCGAGGAAAAGTGATATTTAATATTATATTTGTTTTTTATTTGTAAATAAATTGCTTGATTTTGGGGTTAAGCTAAAAAAAATATTTTATTGTTCACTGCAACAATATGGCCATGTTGAAGCAACAACAAATATTAATATTTTATAAATACAAATTTAATGTGTGCAACAACAGGAAACATACATTACAATTTCTCTAAATGAATAAATTATAATGCATTAAAAGGGAAAACATTTTGTTATTTAATACTTGTACATTGTACTATATATTATTTTTCATTTACGACCACTGACATTTACCAAGTTACCATTTACTTATCCATTCAATAGCTTTTTTTTTAACTAATCAAACCATTTTATACATTTAAAAGTGGGTTGTTGCATAATTGAACTAAATTGCTACAAAATCAAAACAACTCATGTACTAAGTAATGTAGGTTGTTGCATTACAAGGTAATATATTTTTTAAACCATGGTGTAAAATACTATTTAAAATATTATTTACGACCAATTCAATTAACCGAGTTATCAGTTATTTTTGCATTGAATAGAATTTATCAATTCATAATTATTTTTTATCTACACAATCATTTTATCACTTCCATTAACATGCATTTATAAATGGGTTACTGTATAATTTGCGGATTGAAACAATAGAAAACAGATAGCCAATGGCAACTACAATGAACATAATCAAATATGCAATTAAAGCTATTATCCATATTCTTTATTTTTGTAATAACAGGTCGGTTATCGAACCGGTAACAAGTAATTTTACAATACCCAATCTTAGATAATGAAATTACTGAAAAAAAAAAAGTAATTAACTAATAAAAATATTCAACGAAGTACTTGTTAATTGTGTGCTTTTATACAATACTTATGTAGTATTTACTTAAATAAAATTATATTATAGTAATATTTATTAAAGTGGCTCTATTAAACATAGAATAGGTTTAAGTAAGTGTGCTTCAAGATCTGATAATACATCACCGTTTAACATTGTAGGATTATAGTTAAATATTAATATAATAGGTAAAGAAGTAATGATAGTTTGAACACTTTTGCTATCGCAAGTACGCTATTACTAACGTACGGTCGCCGTCATCGATGCTTCCAATAAGGCATATACCAGTTCCCCCCTACTGATTTTTATATTCGGACTTCGTCCCGAATAAAATTATAAAGAGCATTAATAACTCACTAAGTGATATATGCACTACTCGGGGTATGCAAAGCAAGTATAGATTTACGCTTCCAATTATCGGCGCTGTGTTGTAAAGATTTGTTTTGGATTATCGTATCTTTTATTATAAGTCGAGTAAAGAACTTTGGACCTAAAATTTAATTTTTTATTATTATATCTTACATATTTGTCTATTAAGGTCACAAATACAACTACGAAGAATATATTTTTTTATGTGAATAGACGACAAACGAGAAGACGTGCCACCTGATGGTAAGGACATCAGCAACACTGAAAACTTCACCGATATTTTGACGGTCAAGAGACAAGACGAAAGAACGAAAGAAATTCCCAAACCCCAACCAGTATACAATCAGGTAATTAATCAAATGTTTGTATGTTTGTCACATAATTAAGTTTTTAATGTCCTTTCGTAATAGTAATTACAAATTTATGCTGTGACCAATAGGTCTCGGAAGTGCTTATGACGGCTACTATCTGACCATAATGAATATAAAGAGATGGACAGACAGCCGTCCGAACAACTGTACCTTAGGCTGAGCGATGTCATTTATTGTGTCACTGACCGCAAATACTGGCGGGAGTTAGTGAAGGAAAAAACGAATTGGGACCATTGCGATGGTCAACAACGAGCGAACGACTCAAAGAACGATCTGACTATAACAGAGACCGATGGCTTAACGTGTCCTCCGAAACAGAAAAGTGCTCAAGACGTTATTATTGTGAAATTACAAAACGTAAAAACCCACGTGACCTTCTATACTTTTTGAAATGCAGATGACATGGACGTGAACAGTTTGAGATATTACAAATAATCATCTATCGCTTAATATGTAGTAGGCCGAAATGAAATTTTCGCCAGACAAGCACTGTTACTATCGAACATCCTAGAGATGTCGGTTAAAAAGAAGTTTTAAAAAGAACTCCAAACGGCTACGTAATACAGCGTTTAGCGTGCATTGACTGTTCCAACTTCCTTACAAACAAGCTATGTAAAAAACTCAATAGCATAGTTCAGGTGTAACGGAACGCCATCTTTTATCGTACAATGAAAACCCACGAGTATTGAACTCATCACAACTCGAGTAATTTTGCTACAGTGTTACGAATACCATTAAACAAAACCGATCAAACTCAGTAAACAACTATAAGAAAATCTAAGCTCGCACTTCAAGTATCAGTTACGTTAGATAGGTACCAGCAACGCGAAGTATTCCAAACCACCTCATTTATTAATACAGGGTGTAGATGTAATAAAATCGTTTGACAGAATTAAATACGTATCTCGGAACGCGTTTATAAGTAATCGATACATCGATGTTCGTATTCGGTATGCTCGTTGTTTTGCAACCGCGAATCGGATCCCTTGAATTAGATTAGTTGATGTTTAATATTAATTGGATTGGATTGTATTTATAAGGTTAGATTTTACAGGATTTGTTTTCGATAATTACATTTTAAACTATTAATTTAAATGTCACTTGCATTAACAGAGATATTCTTAATCTCCTTTACAGAAGGTGCTTCGATGTTATATAATTCCCTGTAACGCTTATCTCCTTTATTTGACAATTTGTAAGGGCATTATATGCATTATTGGAAATATTTGCTTAAGATTAACCTGCATTATGAGGACGAGAATATTTAACAGGAAAATCTTCCAAAAATAATTATTTTGTAGAATTCGTACCAGGTAATCATAAAGTCAAGTCTTCATCCTTCGTAAGAAAATGCGGCAGAAGAGTGAGACAGACGAAAATATGTTATTGGGTATCCCTTTAGTTTGACACGAGGACGACATTACAACTTGGATGTATGAAACCTTAAAAATAACGAAAAAAATACATGGCAATGAGATCCAATATTATCTTTGGGGAAAAACCGTGGAAATACCATTATAACTAGGGACCTACCTTGAAAGTAGCTCTTCGTTCTGAGATAGCTGACAGACAGCCGCAGGATGGACAGTCGATCGAGCTTGCTCAGGATGTTCTGCTCGAAGGGAAGCAAGGAAGCCAGGGTGTCGAGCTCAGCATTCAGCCGCTCGCGGTGCCGCTTGCTGGGGTTGCTCTTCGTCACGCCGTCTTTGGATGGAGGCTTGATGCTGTAACAAAGTCATGACGATAAGCGTAAAAGGTTAGGATTTGTAGAATCGGAGCGACGAAGATTATTTATTTAACACGTGTGAACCATATGGAAAAGGACGTGATGTTGTTTGATGATAATGATAATGTTATTAGTAGTCTTTGCCAACTCACCATCAGATAATTAGCAAGGGCAAAGAATGCATGCAAGAACCTCCAGACTACATTGATCCAGTAAATGTCAATGATGTTTCTGTGCGGTTTATGTCAGAGCTTTTAATGCCGCTCTAAGAATAGAGTATGCTTTAGTGCTTTCCAAATACGAGAAGATATGCACTGCACTGATCTAAATACGAGGAGATATGCACGAGAAGAATTCCAAATGCGAGAAGATATGCACTGCACTAAAGGATTGCAGCAATATGTAAAGTAGGAAATAACCATATCGCAATAATCTGTATTTATTATTACAGTTTGTATATCAAAATTATTATCCACGTGTACAAGCATGAAAACTCCAATACCCGATGTTGGAAATTGAAGATTTCTGAGTGATCAGATTTCGGTAGATGGTTAGCATCCTATTCGTCCTATCGATCTGTGTATGACAAAGAGAGGCTAAGTAAACCAGACTGTGTTAAAAATATGTATAAGTAAAGTAAAAATATATTTATATAATCTCGCGGTAATAATGTGGCGCCTACTCTTATCGAATAACGGAAAATCGCTATATTTCTATCATGTTACAAACTATAACTTTACTAGTTCCACTGATTACCGGTTGGAAGCGGATTCGATCCGTATCTCAAACTGATAGACGTCACTGGACCTAACTATAACTTAAATTGCAGTTGAACAGCTCCCGTTCAAACTATTTGTAATTCAGAGAGCTTTGGTTATAAGAGGATCGGTTCAGTCATATATTTCTGTTTTAATCACACTGTATCAACTTTAGACGCTGCCATAATGCATTGTGTCATCGAGTCGGGGTACCGTGTTTATGGAAATGAATTTCAAAAGACGGAGAGTGCTACTGAGCCATGTACTCATCTGGAACTGGCCATAGGTAAAATGTGCCTATAAAATAAAATTTATCAAAATGTATATGAGTCCGTGTAAAATTTTAATTTAAGACTTGTGTACATAGGAGGCTTTGTCCTGCTCGAACTCTGGCTTGATTTAAACGCGTTTAGCGATCGATTTTTCTCTATTTTAATTATCGATAAACTACTCGATACACAATTTTTTTGTATCGAAGACAATTGTGATCTAATCCATCCAGAGACCTACTTAATTACATCAAAAAAATTCGCCCAGCTGTTTAGGGATTCAGTAACATACATACGTACAGAAGAATTTCATATATAGATATTGAAATTATTGCTTCACTGTGGTTCGTCACGGTAGTAAATTAAAATATTTGTCACTGTTTTTTGTTTAATGATCATGTTACACAATTTTTGTTACCTATATTTGTAATTGGAATTGATTTTATTAATTGCAGAAAAGCCGACATTGTTCAACTTTCCGTCATTTTGAAAAATTATCAAATAATTATAATAAAATAATGAATTATATTGCAGGTGGCGTATCAAATTTTATGTCAATTACTCTTACATTGTTTCCGAAATTTTCACAGACAGATCTAGGATCACGTTTCATTCCGTACGCCTTGCTCGATTGACTTCCATAGACGTCTTCGTTGGTTAATAAGACGGAGGAGATAGTTAAGCTGTAGTGTAACGCCAGTACCAAAGTGTACTGGGCGGTAAAGAGATGACACATTTGAATCGTTGATTCCCTTTTCAATTATGCTTTCAATGATTTTAAAATTTTATCGATTCGATCAAATTATTGTGCATTTAGTTTTTAAATTTTTTACGCAACTAGTTACCTACTACGCAATTAGTTAACTACTCGTAGTTATCTGGAACGCTCAGTTTTATTAGGCTTTTTATAATTTTTTCTTAATGTCATATACACAAACCTTTCTCGTGAGTAAATCTTTTGGTAAAATCCATATCAAAACTTGTGTTTACGACACGGATATTATTTTTGAGGTTATTGCATTGGGACAGAGAGATGGAGAATTTGTTTTAGACGATATAGCCTTGTAGGATAATGTACCTTTAAAATGGTAAAATATTTTTTAAAATAGGTACCGTGGTTTAGGAGATTAATGTATAATATACACAAACTCACAAAATTCGAGCTCTATCTTTATACTATTAGTACAAATACTATCTGTGAAACTGGCAAATCGTACCGACCGCCATTTTGTTAAAGTGCAATTCAAAAGGCTAAATGACATTTCTTGCTTTTTATTTAAATTACCATAGATTCGAATAAAGTTTGAATTAGTCTTCGTCGAAATATTGTATTTATTTTTGCATTTATTTCTTATTTGTTTGTTGTTGTTTAAGTATTCATGTCTGTGATCCAACATAACATAATAATATAGAAAGTTCAAAATAACTTTTCTTTTTTCAAATCAAATTAAATCTCGGTAAGTTATTTTGTTGATAACTAAGTTATAAGGTTATTGTGAAAACACGCAGCTGCGCGATTCGTTTTAATTATCATTTGTTAAAGCTAAATTACAATTTAAGTAAGTTGGTGGCGTGTTTGTTTTTCTTAATTTGTTACCATCTATTGCATAGCATACTTTAAAATAGTTACATGGAATAAGGAAGTGCGTTGGGCAGTTGCGACAATTTTTTTTTTTGGATCTCTTTTGGAATACCATCACTGAATTATTTCACTATTTTAAATGTTTTCGTATTTTTGAAGAAGTTTTTTGAATAACAGAACCCAATCCCGCTTAGTTTAATTGACAATCAATAGAAAGTACGTCCAGATGCAGGCAGTTTTAACAGAAGAGGAGGCAATATGGAATACTGATTCCATCATCCATTATGAAAAAAGTAGTGTTAAGAAAAATATGCTTACTGACTATTTAATTTTTTTGCGTTAAGTCTAATGTATAAAAATGTTAATTTAATTAGTTGATTCTATTTAACAATTCAAAAAACTTATATTGTAAAAATAAATCTATTCTCATATTCATTTTTTCCGTTTTAGCGCTCTTCTGATGAGTGTATATTACAGTTTTAAGGCGAGTAGGATGTCGATGTAAATCGAATTTAAACAGTTCAGTAATTGCTCTGTGGTGTTTGACAAAAACTGAATTTTGTTTGGGTTTTGTTTTTTATTGCACAGGAGTCGCTTCGCTACAATGTAATAATAGTAGGGGAAAAATATTTTGACATGATTAACAAGGAACATTACTAATAAACTTAATCCAAATCTTAGGCTCGGTAAAGAAATATCCCCTAGTCTTTTAGGTTTGACAACGCAAATAATATACACTTCATTATTAACTTAATTAAACTGGTAGGTTTTGTACGATAATTGATGCAAACGCAAATTCCACTCCAATGTAGACATTTACAACGTTTAATTTGCTTTGTAAAATTGTAATACTTAGTATGAGTAATACCACTCCACGGTTCCCCTGTTAGAAATTACTGCATACATTCGGGCATTACTCATTGCCGCCCGTCGTTTTTGTTGATTTATTCAATGGTGGGTATCAAACGAACCACTTTGATACCTTTCCGATACAAATTGTACTCATACAACATTCTAACACACATGAAACTAAACCCTATACCTCAAAACTCAATGCCGTAACTCCATTGTACACTTGTTAGTCGAAGTGGTATTTAAAATTAAACTTTAGGCAGATGAAAGTACAGTTTAATTTAAAATAAATTGACATGTCAATAAATCAATGACCGATTATTTCTATAAATTGTAACTCGATTAAGTTATAATCGATGGTCGCTTGAGATAGGTTCAGCTATGCGTAGATTACTACAAGCGAATTTAACAGTTATGCTAGACGGAAAAGGGTTTACAATGATCGTTCGATGTAACGGGTCTTTTGTGATATAGTACTTTTGCAAATTAACAATATTTTATAGCACAATTGACTCCGATGGACAATTACGTTTTATTTATAGAATATAGCGGATATATTAAATATACATTACCTTTATATTTATTTATCGCCAATTGTTCTGTATAAGTCATCGTTTAACTATAATGAACATTGTGGAATTGGATATGTAGTTATTAAATGATGTGATATAGAATTTTTCGTATGTATGTACATACGGGGGACTGTCCAAAGATTTTATGACTGAAAATCAAGCGTTGGGTTACATAGTAAATATCTTACATGCGAGAAAAATCACCCGACAGATACATTATAACATCTTTAAATGATTTTGGCGTGGATACAAATATTAATTATACACGTAAGCACATGGCTAGACTAAGTTTTCAAGATACAAATTTCTAAGTAAAATTTCCTGATCGTAAACAAATTTATAAACTCACTCGATTCCATGTACTAATTTTCAAAATTGCCATGTTTAGATGAATACTGTTTTAGCATTAATCAACGGATATTGTTTTCTGCACATTTAGATACTACACAACCAAAAACTAACTTGTAGAAAAAGCCTTCCAGGACCTACATCTAAAGAAAAAAAGGATAAAAGTAATAAAGGATAATAAATATTATTTGTGTATGGTAGAAAATTCTTTAAGTAACTTTGTCGTACGTATCAAACCAACTTTGTTTCTTTATAAAATAGTTAATATACATGGGTTTCGTTGGCTACTAAAACTAGGTTAAATGCATGCTTATTTACAGTTTCCCTATAAAAATCACAACAGAAAGACATGGTACATCACTAAGGTTTATTTAAGAACATATATTATAGATTAAGTCAATAATAATATACTTACCCAAATATAATAAATTATATTAACGTTCTTTTTTCTTTATGACCCAAGTTGGCGTTATTGAACAGCGGAATGATTTTTTAGGATAATGATGGATATTCTCTCTTAACTACCTTTTGCCGTCCAAGAAGAAAATAATGGAACTAACTATCAACTGTCACATGAATTTCTTACCTGACTCTCCAATGCTATCAAAACACCAAGTCTTTTGGTAGATGTTCCCGACAAACTTTAACATCTTTTCTTAGACTCATGTACATTTCAAACACGTATAAATGAAGCCTAAAGGCTCAGACAACACGTCATCGACCGCTCAGCAATGACAGTCATTGAGGGAAGTGACGATGGCGTGCGGACATGCAAGCCGGGTGCACGCGCCAACGAAAACGAATCTCGTGCCGCGGCAAGGGCCACCGCTTATCAGCTCACGTGACTGAGGCGTCAACTTGGAACGTCATACGTCCCACGTCACACACAACAACTGTTGCTCCTTGATACGTCTTGCTTTCATTCAAGTATCCGACGTGAAACGGTTTCTTGTTCCTATAGGAGAGGTAAGTACTATTAACTTAAATGTTCTTACTCCGATTCGCAGTAGCTGGTGGCATGGATATAGATATAAAGAATTTCTAACGAGGAAAAATATTCATCCAGAAACACTAGAACTTTCGTTGGGTAAGCGTAAAAACTCAGGTGAGGTTTCGTTTTCTTATTTCGTTCTTTATTGTTTATTATAGTTTGGGGGCCGATAAAAAAGCAGATGGTCCATATGATTGTATGTTGTCGTCGGCACCTATTCACATGGGCAACGCCAGAGGAGTCACTAATGCAACGTCGACTCTCTCTGCGCGCTATGCGAGAGCTCTTTACAACTTCTTCGAAGAATCGCATATTATACGGTCCAGAATTATTTCAAAAGGCAGCTTATTTACCCACATGCAACAAAAATTCCTGAGAATCAGACTGCGGAGGATTGCCGTGAATCCAATAGTTGTGGATAAAACTTCACGTTTATATTCGTAAATATTTAATAATTATTAGCGTAAAGTTTATCTATCCGTGGTATACCAACAAATCCATCTATTTTACTTACAGATGCCAAAAATTTACTATCTATAAATCGAACAATTTTACTTTGAAAGTATTGGCACTAAAGGTCTGGTGAGAATCCATGCGTGATATTAGAAATTTATTAAAAATTATGCTGTCCACATGCATATGTAAAATATCGAAGTAGTCATTTAAAGTTCTAACCTTAGAAAATGGATTAATAAAAATAGCATTTGGTGTATTGTTTTTTGAGACGCTATTCTGACTATAGGAAACGGAAACAACTTCTTTTATGCACTATAAATTTCAGAAAAACTATGTGCGAATAAAATCGTTGCCTTTTTTTCCAGACGACCAAGCAAACAATGTTACCAAGAACCGCGGCTGTCGAAAGCGGACCCAAAACGGTTTTAAAACGAAACTATTATCCATTGAGCACACAAAAGTGGCGAAGGAAATTTCTCACATTTATACGTAATTCTAGTGCTTGATGAACATTTAATCGGTGCGATTTAATCTTATTTCGGCCTAACGGTATCGGCGAAATGTGAATGGGTCAGTTATTATGGTTATCAGAATTTAATGATCCGAAAAATTTAGGTACGTGACTACTCCACCAGCCTTTGAGTTTAAATTACTCGCGGCACTGAGCAGTCGAGCTAATGAATTTTGAATTCTGTTGGAGTCTGCACCCAGTTCGATACAGACCGCCAGTGGTTGGTGTTGACAACGTTATTTTTTATCAACCTCCCTTCTTTAAAAATCAACCATGAAACATTTTTGCGGATTGGTTACATGGCGGAGATCGGATTCAGTCCTTCTGTTTCGACCGGCGATTCATTGGTGATACGTTATTTATGTCCATGAGCGATGATGTCGATGACCATCAGGTGGCAGGATATTAATATGTAAAAAAGCGATCTCACTTGTCCCGATTCTCAGCCACGGCAAACATTATGTGACAGGTACAAATTATGTTTTCTCAATTCAAGTTTGTTTGTGACCTTTAACTGTGGATATGGCGCGGTCCATTCGGAGAACTGACATCACCAAATTGTCGAGCATTTAACGATATAGTTACGTGCCATCCAGAGAGATTTTATTTTGTAACTTTATCAATACCAGTGTCTATTCAGAATCTATGGCTGGCGTATTTACTTTGCGAATCGTAATAATTAATAGCTCCGTATTATCAGGTATGTTACAATCTACACGCATTGCCGACATAAGTTGCATGTTTACATTATTAACTTTTATGATTATCGAAGCAAAACTTAAACTTTGATAGCGAAATCAGTGCTACTGCCGTTAAAGCATATGCGCAATAAAAAGTGTTAAACAATATTGTTGAATCATAAATATCTATAACGATTTTGCTAAAAATATTTGGTTATTACATACTGTGATATGTAACTTTATCATACATATATACATACATACAAGAATGTTTACGCCATTCGCAACACAGGAAATATTTTTTTCTTCACTTACAAAGATACTGTGCCTTTGAACCCATTTTTTGATATCTATATACTTCTATAGAAATGGAACCATGCTGAATGACATATTCGTATGTTCATCTACAGTAAGTGACGTTCACCACTTCTTATCGTGTCGGATCGCTTGCGATCCGCAGGTGCCTCAACAACCCAACTTTTAATGACTGTTTTTATCAAAGTCAAGTTTATTATCCCGTTCTTCGCTTCAAGTTAAGTTGCCCACTGTTATCTCTTAGTCTGCCTAATCAATCATAGTTATCAACTTGTTTATTCGTTTACCGCAGACAGACAGACAGACGGAGAGACTGATAACAGATGGATATAAACTATAATTAAAAGCCAATTTCTATGCAAATACTATATGCATAAATAATTGATTGTCTGATAAAACTTGGAACAGAACCGTCGTATTAAGATCAAAATGATAGGCTGTTTGTAAACCATCCAACCAAGGTAGGTACTTCGAGCGTGGTCGGTAGTTATACGTTTGATCCTCAGTGGTAAAAGGTCCGTGTGTCGAATGGAACGTTAAATCACTTGGCTGGTTGGTATCGGTAGTCAGCTATCGTTCAGCCGTGTCTTCGTGCGCTAAAAGAACTTTCGACACTTGGGTTGGTTACTAAAACCACAAATGCTTTCTGGAGCAGCGTGTTAGAGTATGCTCTAGGGCACTCCAGTTACGAAAGAGATTCTTATCCTGCAGTGGATCACTGACCCTGAACTCATTTCTTATATTTTCATTTCCCAGTAGTGCTAAAATGGAGCTTTTATATTAAACCCTATAACTGTTCCACTGCTGGACTAGGTAAACATCTAGATATCCAATGAAAAAGTATAATTGGTAAAAGTATTTGAAAATTAGGTAAAAGTATTGGAAAAGTTTCGCCGGCATTAACTCACGTCGTCCGACGTCACATACGGCCTTTTTACTGAACAGTACAGTTTCAAATGAACAACGTGACCTGTACCATTCCCAAAACAAAGCAACGGCTAAACCTTCGAGCATCGACCTCACTAATATGTTTATAATTATACCGCACACGGCGGAACATTTGTAAACATAGACTTGACCGCCTGTGACGTTACCTTATTATTATTTTTTCATCTCTACCATCGAGAGAAATGGAATGGACTTCGAGAGATTTTATTTGGGATTTTATCCTAGACACGTGACCTAAACATAATTTCCTTGCTGTAAAACGTATGAGACGTCATATACAATAGCCAGGACCCTCCACTTCGAGGTGATTGTTAGGTTTTGATAGGTTGGGGCGCATCAGGCCCTTCTCTGCCGTCCATGAATGTAGCCTACGCAGCAGACATTTAGGTGCATGTCGTCAATAAATAAGGACTTGAAAGGTGAGTGCCGGTGATTAATGACAACGAGATGGGAGGATCAAACACCGGCGAGATTGCGGAACTTAATGGTTTTCTTCTCTGCGTAAATTTTAACTATGCCCCATCTCATAAGTAGGTACTAAACTTTAACTATGCCAAAAAGGAGTAAACAGTTTCCTCATTACGGAGGCGTATTTTAATTTATGAAAAATACGAAAAAATCGTGAGTACCCGTTACAGTAAATTCATAATGTCCGCGATAATATCAGTATATATCAAAATAAATGCAGTCCGAAATACAGTTTGAAAGAGAGGCCATGGTGGAACGTATGAGTCTCACACTTCGGGCAGAGTCCGAATGGGGCGATGCCAATCTTGTGAGAATTAACGCAACCAAAACTCAGACGTGTCTGTACAGCGCCAAGAATAGCCCGTTCACCTTGGCTCCTACTTTTCAGAATGTATCCTTAAAGTTTCGTCGAACCTCAACTTTGATCGGTTTATCGAGTCTAAGGCTAAAGCGGTTACAAGGAAACTGGGGATCCTTGCCAAGGTGAGGCGGTACTTAATACCGAATCAGCTTTTTACCCTGTATAAACCTCAGGTTCAACCATGTGTGGAGTGCTGTTGTCACATTTGGGTAGGTGCTGTCAAAAGTCATCTATCTGTGTTGGATTCGATGGAGAGGGGTGCAAAGAGGCTCATTAGTGAACCAGATCTGGTTGTAATCAATATGCAAAGCCTTGAGCACAGGCGCAAGGTTGCCAGCCTCTCGGTATTCTATAGGGTACATTTTGGAGAGTGTGCCCAGGAATTGTTTGAATTAATTCCCCCATCACCGTTCCTCCATCGAACAACTCGACGTACGGCAGGTATCCACGCTTTCGTAGTGAACCTACCACCTGCACGGACGACGCAGTTTTCGTCCTCGTTTATTATGCGCACTGCAAAGGAATGGAATAACCTGCCCGCGTTGGTGTTCCCGGTTACATACGATGTGAGAGTCTTCAATAGGGGAGTGAATAGACTATTATAAGTTAGTGCGTTCACCATCTTAGACTTCATCACCATTTACCATCAGGTGGGATTGTTGTCAAGCGTTAACTTATTTTATATAAAAAAATTATTATTACTTAAATCTATGTCCCATTACAATGTTTAGCACAAGGACCTAACAATGACTGCAGCACTATAATACTACTGTTTAATAAACACGTAAGAATGCACAGTTTTTGCAACCATCCAATTATAATT
This sequence comes from Megathymus violae, assembly GCA_003671415.1. Lineage (NCBI taxonomy): Eukaryota > Metazoa > Arthropoda > Insecta > Lepidoptera > Hesperiidae > Megathymus > Megathymus violae. The sequence continues at coordinate 1,763,293 of PDGT01000014.1, forward strand.
ATAATTGATTATTAATTACAATCGTTGCTAAGAAACTTCTTTGTTCATAGAATAGATGTTGAATATTAATTGTTGTTTTTTAAAATTAGGGAAAGAGCTGATAGGTTTATTATTGAAGAGGTCATGGGTGTTTATCGATTCTTTTTTTATACTAGCAATCTTATGCTACGTGGTTTGGTGGTGGTACCTTACTATCTTTCATAAAATCGGGACATTATAGAGACGTGTTAGCAGAGTTTAGTTTTTTTTAATACTAATAGCCGATAAACGCACAGATGTCACCTGGTGGTACGTGATCACCAGCGTCCATGGACGTCCGCAATATTAAAGGAACCATCGACGCGTTTCGGGCCAAGAAGGAAGCAGGGGATCCGGTTATTAGCTCTTCTACATTACAGCCGAAAAAGGTAATAACGTTCTTATTAAAGGAGGGTGTTGGTCTGGCAGGTAAAGGACACCATGCATGAGTACCTTCAGGATTAAAACAAATAGTAGAGATACTGTTCTGACAACATGGGATTGGAGGAAGTATTCTAGTCCGCCCCGTTACGGCCAGAATACTTACCATCGGCAAAACCAGCTGCTTAATTGCTGGCTCTTACTGTAAAAGCAATTACATATCTGAAACACTGTAACCTTCTGCCAGTTTCACACGTCATAAATACTTACGAATAGATATCTCGGCCCTCAGGGGTCTAGGTAAGTCTAGGTTTAACAATAACATCGTAAAAGTTGTAAAAAACCCGCAGTCACACGATAGATGTGTAACCTTTGTGTGCGGTAATTGAATAATCGAGAAGCCACGTTGATTTGGGACAAAGACTTAAAACCAACCCGATTACTATTAAATATTAGGCAAAATACACCTTAACATGTTTATCAAAGATTTCATTTCGCTTAACAGCGAGTTATTTACACGGCAGCGCAAAAAATATGTTATGAAACAAAAAGTTACATCTTTTGTTTTGCGTACAAACCGAATTCAATTTTATGGCTATAAATTAAGCTTGTTATTGGCTTGTGCTCGACAGGTATGTTCATACATCGTTGAGTATGTGTGTCAAGCAAAATTAAGTATGCCAATATCATAAGTATTCCTGGTTGATCGCGCTCAGCCTTCGACGGAATAACCGTTTTCCGACGATTTTTCTATTATAATCGACGCCCATTTCTATTTCAGTCAAGGCCCAAGGAGTTGATTCTTGTTCTTTGTTTTACAAAAAGTTGATCGTAATGGACAGTTTGAATAAATAAAATAAGTAACACAACGAGCGCACTGTAAACGCTATTTGTATTGTATTAGTTTTGCTAATTTGATTTCACTCTGTCTTCTACCTGGCGATTGTCGATTGTGATAATGTGAGTTATATTTGTCAAAAATTAGGTTTTGATTCAGCAGAATAGGAAATCTTAAATCTTTGTTCACTTAACTCTGTCAGTGTCAAAGGTGATAAAATTGGTTTAAAAATCCGTTGAGAGCACATGGATGCTTTGGCAACGGTCATAAAAGCAAGTAATTAGTTAATATGTAGGTACATACCCCTCACACCGTAAGACGGGCTCGGGGTGGTAATGTTAATTACAAAATACAATAAGTTAAAGTAAAATAAAAATAAAAAATAAATATAATAACATCTGTGGGATGGACATTTACATGAAAAGAGAATTTTTGATTAAGTTATTTTAATTTTGATACAGTTCTCATTACTAGAAGGGTTCGAGTAGGCTTGAGGTCTGGGGTTGGCTAGAAAAATTGATTCTTCCCAAATATTTTTTTTTATATCTGTATTTTTATCTAACTATACAGTACAACAATTACAGTACAGTAGAACAATTAATAAGTAGAACAATTAATCATTCAATCTTACAAACATGCCATTCACGCCAACAAGTAGAAATTAAGGACAACTAAATAAGATTACCGTTACAAATACGAAGTTATGATTGGAGTTGTAAAACCGTACAGCATGTTACAATGTTACATCTGTTAAAGAATCTAAAACATACTTCCAATAATATTTATATAATTATGTCAATATAATCAACGTTTGAAAATAAAAGATTACATGGAAACCTTGAAAAGTTTAACCCTACCTATGACGCGGCTGTTTACACTGACCCGTCACAATGGCATAGGTTGACATAACAGTATTGTGATTGCCGTAAATGATTGCAATTGTCCACAAATTACCCACGGAGGTTGATTACTGGGTAACTGGCGAGCGATCTCTGTTATTACTGCGTATTTGTTGGATATTTATGCAAATAGTAAAAAAAAAAGTATATTTGCAATTGGACTTGAAGGAATCTATTATGTATTGCTGACGTACATACTTTATGGAACGAATTAGAGGGCGGCCAGTAACCATTGTGGTACTCAGTTCAATGTAATGTGTTTTTATTTTTACAGTAATATGAAGGATAGATAAATCTTGCAATTATTTCAGTTTTAATTGACTGATTTGGATACAGATTAATTTGTTTATTAAAAATGGTACAATTTTAAAACAAATATCATTTATTCCGTAACACAAATACGGTAAAAAATTGTTAATATTAAATTGATTGTAGTTGACCTCTATATACTGTTTAAAATTTATTGAAATATTCTTGAATTTAAATTAGATGTATGTATGTAGATCTAATACATATGTATTAGTTGTCAAAATAATCACAGAAATGTTTTCTCAAAATAATGTTCAAATATGTAACAAATTAGAGTTTCGTCTCTACCTAAACATTTGTTTTGACCCAATTCAAGTTAATTGCTCTAGCATATGTACAATATTAACCTTCCATCTCAATGAACAAATATAATTTACCCCAATATTAACAAGTGCACTTACATTAAATATCCCTGCAATGTACAATAGACACACGCCAGCCACAGGGGGTCTTTTATATCCATTGACGTAGGACAGGTCACGAGACAGGTAGAGACATCAGACCCCAAAGCAATATTAACTCTTGTCAAAATACAATGCGGGGTTCTTTTGTATCTTGACAGCGATACGAGGGTTGATCCGATGGGGGTTTCAAATGGCTATCGTTTTGAGAGTATGAAAATCGGATTATCTGGAGACACTCTTATTTATGAGCCGTTTAATACGATTGGAAATATCTGAATCAGAAAAAAAAACCATAATGTAAAATAATACAAATATTTTATAAGATTTCAGTTTTTGAACAATCGACTACTATACTAATCTGCATATATTTATACCGACGCGACATTATTTTCTATATATTATTGTTGGGCCGTATAGTGGCGGCCTAGAATACTCCCCCCAATCCCATGCTGGCAGAACAGGGTGTCGTAAGAGGCGACAGAAGCCAGCCTGCTTTACTAAGCAGCCCTACTATTCTAGGGCTTTGCATAATGATTATATTATAAGCGTTATTATTTAGTCATTAATATTATTACTGGTATTATTATCTTTCCGCGAAGCCCGCCTGGCTAGCTACCACCCTCCTGTTCGAGTCAGCCGCCAAACGAGTCGTCGTGTTCCGGCTGGGGGCTCGAGAGCCAGTACTTTCTTTCTTTCCTTCTTCTATTTCCTGGCCGACAACGCATCAGTGATACCTTTGGTGTTCTAATGTGTTCCCGGGCGACGGTATCCACTTACCGTCAGGCAGCTCGTCTGCTCATTTGTGGGCTATTAACATTAAAAAATATATATTGTTGCACCAAAAAGACGTTATTTTTCTATACACATAAAACGACTATATAAATTGTGTACCAGTTAATTCTATATAATGACACATCGCTATTTTATTAGTGACAAACACACCGCAAGCGTTACATGATTATAGAATAGTCACATTTTCGTAGAAGTTCGGGCAGCAACTACGGTAGCCTCGCATTAATTTAATACTGAATCTATGATGAGATCTCCAGTAAAGACTGGTACAACTCGAAATAATATTATTATTATTAGAAAGCCCATACACATTGAACTGCAGACGCTGCCACAGGCTGTCCTGTCAAAACGCTAGTTTTAAATTTAAATAATAGACATACATGTGCAGTGATTTGGGTTACGACGTGTCATTATGGAGCGTGCGCCGCGAGCGCTCTTAATACTGTTTTAATAGCCAGTGCAACGATCTCGGTGAGGTGGCTCATCGAAATATACACTTGTTTCGGTAAGTAAGGCTCTAGCGGATATTAAATTCCGAAGGATGCAAGTATTACTAAGTGAGGTTTTATTTCGAGAGTATTGTAACATGTGATCTGATTTTTAACTTACGTTAATCGTCGTTGATTGTATTTTTTACGCTTTTTTTTTAATTGATACACGTTTCTTGTATGTAAAATGTCCAATTAATTAAATTTCAATATATTAATAATAATAATAATTATTATTATTATTAATAATAAAAATTATTAAAGTGAACTAATTAGTTTGAGTAATGTTGGATGGCTCCCGCGATGTGGCTGATGCAAAACGCTATCGTGTATTGGGTTAATTTCTTCATCTATGTAGTTAGGTCAAAACATCGGTAAAAACAGGAAAAATCGTGGGTACCTGTTATAGTTACTAGTAGCTAGTACCGACAAAAGAGAATATTGAATATTGAAAAATTAATAAACTAGGATAGAAGATTCAGCCTAGACATTTATATGAAATATATTGTGTGATAATATAATAAGTAGAGTAGATAGAGTAATGACTGCTCAGGTAGGTACGAAATAATAAGTAAATTATATAAGATCTATTTCTGACGCGTAATCGCAATACTAAGAATAATCACAATGACTGAAACACCGATAAATAGTCCAATTTCTCAACCAACCCTAAGCCCTTATCGATTACAGGTAACCATTGTTCCATTGTTACCGACAACGGGTCGGTGTGATCGCACGAGCGTATCTAACGCGCTTTAAGCACCCCACGCAGTTGGGGGGTTACATTAATCGCTTGCAATTTTGGTGTCTATCCTTTAATGACTCGGTAATGTGCGGTGTGAGTATTCTGAACAATAAATAGTTTATTGTAACAATAGTTTGTTGCCGCGACAGGCAAAGAAAGTATCTGCACAGTAAAACCATGACCAAAGTATGGTTTTATTTACACTGACTCTGCCGATCGAGGCGTTCCGGGTTCAATCCCCGACTGGGGTAAACAACTAAATGACAGACAAATGTGTACCATACTTTGCTGTTTGTGTTTGTTCGTACTGGTCGTAGTAAAAGGAAGCCTAGTGCGGGGTGCAGGTTTGTGAGTGTATATTTAATAACAAAAAAAATTGGCGTGGCAAATTAGTTAAGAGAGATGTTTCAAAGCCTTAACTAACAAAGATCAAGTACATCTATGTATGTCTGTGGTGTAAGGAGTTTTAACTGTCCTTGAGACCAAGCCAACCTCTCCTGCTCGTACTGCACTAGGCTGGAAACGGACGAGTCTATACAGAACGGGCTCTACTGTTCGAGGTCGCTGGTCTTTGTACCACCCGGTTTAATCTCGAAGGTATTAGCATTGTGGTAGTGTATTCTGCGCGCCAGGCTAGTACCCCCCTTTTAAAATCGACCGTGAAATGTTTCGTACGTATTATTGTCGTAAGTCGTAAAGCCGGTAGCAATGCGTGTACCGCTTCGTTTTCAGTCAGCAACGCGTCGGTGATGTTCTCAGTGTTGCTGGTGTTCGTGGGTGACGGTGATCACTTATCGTAAGGTGGCTCGTCTGCTCCACTACTATGATGAAGAAGACATATTCAAATCCTTAAACGGATATATACCTACTGTATCAAGGACAAGGAGGTCAATCACCCGAGGTAACTAACGAGACAAAAAAATTAAAAAATTTAAAACCATTTCGAAATATACCTATAGAGGCGTATATCGCAATGAAAAGAGAAAATAATCCAATTACACATTGTAATAAGAATACAAAGAAAAGTACATATTACGCTTAATTTACATTATTATAATAATTCCAAAGTTGTCAAAACCTGTCACTTCTTAACTTAAATCTATATAAATAGTATTATATTTAAATCTATATAACACTTATACTACTATTATATAAATCTGTTGAGATTTTTCTGTATGTGTCTTGAGATAATTACTTGATCGATCTTAATGAAAATTGGTATGTAGTGCGAACACGTGATTGTGTAGATGATAGGCTATATAAAATGTCAGTTAACCTAACAATGTCTATCGAGGCAAAAATTATTAAATTCTGAATAATAATGTACATATAAATAATAGTCCAACCTGAACGAAGCAGACGGCGCCGCTATTACAATATAATGGTACAGTAAGTACCTATAGAATTTTTTGAAGTAAATACATTAATAATATCTACGTACGAACATATAAGTTCTCCTTTTTAAAGGATGTTTGAATAATTTATAATGCGACGCAGTAAAAGATTTTGTAGTACAGTTGTTGGAACTCGTCTGTCGAACAAGACCTCAGATTTGGGTTCGTTCCCGAGCAGATGTCTGTGACCGTTATTATTAGAAATTATGCATTTAATTATCATGTTAACGGCACACCTGTAAAGGTTTTTTACTAAACGCGCCGCGAATCATTTACAACACAAATGATGGATCATTGTTCGTCACCATCGATTACTGCGCAGAAAAATATATCCGATTGTATTTTAAAATCCGCCATTTTTTTCGTCCTCGTCACAATTTTCAACAAACACTGTGTGGGAACACTACGATGGAAGTTAATTAGATAGTTCACTTAATTGTTCGATGATTTTACGGCCGCTGGAATCGCATTAAGTAGGTTTGGTTCGAAGATTTTTATGACCGCTAAGTATCTATTCATACTGTGTTTATTAAGTGCTGGTTTGTCAGTAACGGTGTTGATCATTCGTTGCGACCGTTATTGAGTTTTTATATTTTTATGAAAACAGTCAGAGAGCCTTATGCATGGGTAACTCCAGTTGGAATTCTGGACTCAGATCTGTTGTTTGGAAATAGATTAATACTGGCTTTTGTGAAGGAAATAATCGCGAGGAAACTTGCAAACTTGTTAGTTCTCTATCATGTTCTAAAAGTCTGCGGTACTTCACCACCGTGGCAAATACAACCGTGACGTTAATCTTTCTTAAGAGAAGACCTGAGCCCAACAGTGGAAAAGTTAGATTATATTGATGAACATTATTAAGTTACGAAGTAGAAGGAAATGCCTTTTGTGTTTGTGGCTGTTGCAATTTACAGGTAACATTTAACCTCAGATAGAATTATAGTCTCATTTAAGGTCCCTAACACATTATTGTTGACCCAGGTGAAAGGCTCGTTTCTAATTGTCGCTGACTCCGATGACATGTATGTATGTTGTCAGGGCTAGCTACATACACATTAGTTACGATAGTAAGAAAACTACAACGTTGCTTAAACCCATTTGTTTCACAATAAAGTTAGTATAACCAGTTGGTGTACTGCTGGTGTTATTAGGCGCCAGTTTATCCAGTAACGGTGTTGATCATCCGTGACGACCGTTAGTGAATATTTTTTTATTATCTAACTAGCTGACCCAGCACATGTTATTTTGCCATATAAATTATTAATTATACATATCGCTTATTATAATAATTTTACTAAAAATCAACATGAATCCCTTAACACAATAGAGTGTACAATATTTTTGCTATCTCATCTTTAGCTAACACACATAAACTGGATGGTTTGCCCACTGGAGAGCATGCCACGTATAATTGTTCGTGTGAAAAACATGCTGTGATATGAATTAATGATTAATTTATTTGAAAATAACACTGAAATAGTAAAATGATAATTGTAAACGTCACTATTACGATTGATGCACAAACAATAATACTAATGGCCGAAAACTGCAGGTAGTGAGAAAACAGATCTCATCCTTACTCCGTGCTGTTTACTGGGTTGACATTGCTGTTTATTGGGTTGGCATTAGTGACACCGGTAAACGGTTGGCGGGGATAACTGATCAAGTGATAATTAATCAGTTACCGCCCCGAGTTGAAAATTATTGAATTACTAATATCGCTATTAAAAAATAGGGGTTGATGGTAGAAGGGTGAAAATTTAGGGTTGTATGTATTTTTTTGCCACATCATAAAAAAATAAAAATAAAAAAAATTGTCCAAAAAATAAAAATTTGGGGTGGACCACCCTTATCACTTAGGAGTATAAAAAACATATAACAACCTATTCTCAGACCTACTGAATATACATATAAAATTTCATCAAAATCGGTCAAGCCGTTTCGGAGGAGTATGGTAACTAAAACTGTGACACGAGAATTTTATATATTAGATTGATGTACTAAAAGTGTTATGGGTGTCGCTCATTGAGCGCACTCTAGCAAGCTACACTGGATCACTGTATGGTGATGATGTGACTTGGACCTGCTTGATGACGAGGGACTCACGCCCTGCTGCAGCGGCCAAGTCCAGAGTAAGAGGTTTTTATGCCATCTAATGGACTCCGACATGCTCACTGAATACTATCGAACGAGAACTAACTATGACGTAATTTAGTACTGGAATTTAAATCAAGCCTGTGTTATTAAGGGCGCTTATTTTTTTTTAAGTATATATTCTTTGTAACCAAGTAAAATTATATTTTCCTTGGGCCTCATGAACTCAGGTTTTCATAATGGTGGTCAACATAACCAATTTATTATACTCAATTGCAATTTCATTTAAGTATCATTTTAATTATCAAATAAACTTATCATAATAAAACGATAAAATGTGGCGATAACTTTTTGATATTACGCGCCACAGGACCACGAAGGAGTATTATAGAAATGCAATTTTTTGCCACGTTTTCAGTTATTAGCCGTACTTATATATCTCATTCTCCCCGAGGTTATTACTGACAAGTTATTACATTTTAGTATTTCATAAACATTTTAAAGTGTCTAGCCGCGTGAAATACAATGTTAGTAATGGTAATTCAGAAGAACAAAAACCATAGCACGCATCGATGACCCTGGGCTGTATTCCCTAATTACTGTAGGATCTGAAAACAAGAAACAGAACAGAGTTGTAGATCCACCTTCACACCTTGTTGTAATTGGTGTTCATTTGCAAAAAGCGTTAACAAAAAAACCGATCAAATACATGTTGAATCTTGTACAGAGTACCATATGATTACGAACTCATATTTACAGAGTACCGTATTAAAATGTACAGTGTTCTCAGAATTTTAATATTAAAAAAAAACGATTATAATTATGATAAATAAAAATCATTACTCACATATGGGGCATGATAAAAAAAATAGGTAAACTGGATGTTTAAAATAACAAAAACTTTTGTCTAATAGTACTGTTCTATTTTCTGAAAAGGTAAACATCAAAAAATGTTATCTGCGTGCGATGACTTTTGTTAACCAAGCTTTAATTTATTGCACTGGTGTGAATCATTTTGACAAACGAACAGACGGGGCATCGGACAACGAGTACCTTAGTGTTCATAAAAACATGGCCAGTAGGTAAAAATCATGAACTTCTCTTTTATGGAATTGCTATGTATTATCACAATAATTATTAATCGAACTTATGAATAACACACAGTAAGAACTTAGTAGTTTATCGTCTTTAATATCAGACTAAAAGTTTAGAAAAATTAGAACTGCGTTCAAGTTTATAATCCAAGTCCCAAAGTAAGGCTAAGTTATTACTGCTTTTTATTACAGATTAGTAAACTGCCCTCGCTTCGCTTCGGAAAAACTTGACCTTACGCTAAGAAATAGTACCTACATTGTTTGAAATGAATTTATAACTTTTTTATTTATGAACGAATTGAGATGTAACGAACTTTAAATATTAAGTGAAATTTACTACAATACATCACTGAAAACCAAGACGAAATCGGTGTAGCCGTTTTTTTAGATTAGCGCGCACAAACGCACAGACGAACAGACAAAAATTCTAACGACTATTGTTTTGTGTTCTATTGCGTTAATAAGGGCCCTTAATAATGTTTTTTCTCATATATCGTTCATGTACAGAAAGCGATCAGCTAGAATTTTACTATAGAAGATTTTCATACGCTACTGTTAATATCAGTCGGATTGCAATCAATTAAACTATATTTATTTATAAAATACTAAAAGAACAATATGCCCTTTACAAGAGCCACTTGCTGACAATAATAGCGAAATGCAGCCAATTTAGGGCTGTATCTTTATGATTTATCGAACGCGATTACTGCGCAACAGTGTTCCGGTTTGAAGGCTGTGTGCTATCCAAGGATTTCCAACAATAACCTGATATGTAGGTAGAAATACTAGATATTATATTGAATTATACTTAGGAATACAAGGCAATATTCGTATCGATTCTATTCATATGCAAATTGTGTTATCTTCAATAAATATTTTATCAATTTTATTACCTTTACCTTTTTATTTATTTTTACCTACCTATTATTTATATTTACCTTTGTTTAGGCAATTTTATTAATTAATAGGTTAATTTTATTTATACTGCGGCAGTCTTCCAGTTATCCATGGACAAACAAACTATTATCTGTAAAATACAAAAGCTTAAATAATTGTGCTCGTGAAGTACTAATAAAATAAGCAACCCAATAAACAGTATGAAACTGGTAAAAATTATATAACTAATTATAATTGTTTCTCAAAACGTACTTTTTAAAGAATTGATAATACTTGTGGAATTTCAACATTGAAATTACTACACAAGTATTTTTATCAGAACATTTCAAATTTTAATTTACTTAATTTACTGGTATCATGTATAGCAATAAGCAATGAACTCATTTAATATTTAACAATTTCTAAACTGATCCCTTCAATGTGATGCGTGACGAAATACGTTATAAATATATATAATAAATTGTATCTCTTTATGAAAATTCCAAAATGTCTACATTAAAATAATATTTAAATAAATAAATAAACGTACGCACACTGCTACCACTGCAGTAGGATTTCCTGCGTCGCGGGTGGCATGGTTGTACATAAATATGATATCAAAAACACCCATGACCCGACATCCTACATTTTTCTGTCACATAAATATGTTACCTCGACCGGAATCAAACCTGGGACCTCTTACTCGGTAAGCCAAATTACAACTGGCCTAAGGGTTCGGTATTAAAAAAAAATACGTTTTATCAACAACTTAAGTCTAGTATAATAATCTATTCAGGTCGTTATTTTTATTGTATCTACTGCCAAGCAAATAAAATAAATTATTACAAAATAGATATCTTAATGTTATTAAGGAATAGCAATTTTAATAATAGAAATAAGTCTCTAAGATTTATTCTATTTTTAGTCTCTAAGAACATAATTGTTTTAAAATCCTTGTTCGAATAGACACAAAGAAATTCCAACATTAAAACTGAAGTAGGTAGGAGAACGTTGCAACCGGCACACTTCTTAATTAATTCCTCCGACGCCCAACAGAAACAAAAGGAAAAACCGTTTGCAACGCTCGATTTGAGATACGACCACAAGTTGGTAAAAAAAGATGCGGCTAACCAGAGTCGAGCGGCGCCCGGCCGAAACAGTAGTTCAAATGGCGAAACTCGATACGATTACGCGGAGAGATTACACACTGTTCCTTTCGAATTAAATTTTTAAATACATCGATTTCGTTCGATTCCAAATTGGAAGTTTAATACAAAGTTGCACGGACGCCGTGTAAAATCGACTTCAGTTCGTCGAGATTGCAAGAGCTTTTTTTGTTAGTGGCGAAAAATGTAGTTTTGATACGATTTTATTAATGTATTTTAAAATTTTCTTAATTAAAAATATTATTAATCTATTTAAAAATCTTCCTCTATTTAAAGCGGGTGATAAAAGCGACCTCACTAATTTTAGACAAATTTCCATCTTACCGGCCCTTAGTAAAATCTTTGAAAAAATAATTTACCATCAGCTACTATCACATTTTTCAATAAACAAATTATTTCACATTAATCAGTTTGGTTTTTCTAGAAGAAAAAATTCCACTGATGCAGACATAGCACTCGTTAAACATATTTTTGATGCTTGGGAGTGCAAGCAGGAAGCTATTGGTATATTCTGTGACCTCTCAAAAGCGTTCGATTGCGTCGACCATAATATATTAATGAGTTAACTTAGGCATTATGGCAAAATATTTGTAAGATATTTCTGTATATTAAAAAAATATCTTTCATCGTTTTTACATAAGAACCCTATAAAAGACGGGTTTAGCGATCAACATCAGGTGGACCGACACCATTTCCTTGATTCGTAAAAAAATCACCAATATGTAATTCAGAGCCTTCGTTTTTACTTCGTTTCATCAATACTTATGTAAGTCATCAAAGATTCAACGATGCCCCATTAAGATTATGATTCAATACAAAAATAATACGACAATTTTTAATTAATTATAAAAATGTAACGAGATAATGTCTATACATATATGTAAGATAAACCATGTACAAAAAGTTACATTTCCTTATAAAGGAGACGTTTGACAAAGGGCTAGGTTATTATATAATTATACATTGAATCAAAAAAACTGGAAACATATAGTTAATGAGGGTGTATAGATTTGTTTAAACGTGCCTGTTTATTACATTACATTATTACAGTGGTACTCGGAACTAAAATTAAGTTATCAATTTCTTGTATCAATTAAAAATCTTATTTAGATATTATGTATGTAAAATATTTGACAGCGAATTATCCAGCCGTCAAATTACTCATTCAGTCCAATTATAGTCGCTATCAGGAAATATTTAACATTCACATAAACAATCATTTCAAATTAATTTATTTCTGACAGTTGACAAAAAACATGTTATTATGCGTAACGACATAAACTTAAGTTAGTTAAGTTAAACTTTAGTTGTGCTGCCCACCTGAAGTGTTATTTCTTTGCCTATTTTTAAGTCAAATAAATATCGATCAAGAAAACTGTCCTGACGTTAAAATTTGCGAAAGCCAATTAAAAAAAAAAAAACTAAACTAACCGATGTAGAGTATAACCAAAATAAAATTATATTTGAAAGCCCTTTTAGGGCATGTAATGTAAAAGGGGCTTAATAAACATAGTTGTGATTCCACGAACGAGTGCACCCGACTGGAGCCTTCGTTTTGAATCACAGACGATGCTATTCTTGACGGCGCGCTATACTTTTGATTCGATGCAGATTTTCGGGTTGTTTGTATTTGTTTATTTGTATTATAATTCGTTGGGATTTAAGAGGTGATTCGGAGAGAAATCCAATCAGCGTAAGTCATAGTTTACGTTGGGTTAAAATTATGCGAAGGATTGTCCTTAGTGACTGCGCAGTTTACTGCTTCCTTCATCTGCTAGTGCGGTGGCGGTTATATACAGATATTATACATATATTGTCATCTGTTTGTTTGCCAGCTATTAATATAAAAACGCCTAATGACACACTAGCATGATTTCAGATTCCCAATAATAAAATTGATTATGTGTAGTAAGTCAGATGCAATGGAGATATTTCAACAAGGAAGTTAATTAAATACAGAGAACATGAATACAATCGCAAGATTTAACAAAAATATTTTTTGGAAGTATAACTTAGAGTTCGTGTTATCCTTCTTCACGTACTCATCTTCTTTCAAAGGTTCGAAATTTTAAAATTTTAATTATTATTATAACTTTTCAAGTCACGATTTCCTTTAACATTTAGACCTTCCATTAATTTTCCTTGCATGACACAAGTTCACATTTCTCGGTGTCAAGCATTACGTGTCCAAAATATTCGAAGTTTATCTTCTTTAGAATTCAACTGTTCTTCTGGTGCTTTGCCCAGAATCTATAGCAGTCTGTTTAGTTTTTTATACATTTCTTATAACATGTTTTTTTTATATCCGTAAAACTCGCATGGACAAGGAATGTTGAGTCGATAACGCGTGAAATCTTTTCGTGAATATCGATAAAAAATTTATGATCAAGATAAATTTTACCATTTATTAACAACCACTATTATTTCCTAATACTTGTCGCTAGTCATAGCTACAGTTCATTAATAATTTAGAGTGTGACAATATCACGAATTTTTTAGTTTTTATTTCTAATCTTTAACTTCGGCAGGACTATTGTCAAAAGTAACACAGGAAGAACTTCTCAGTGTGCTAATAATTCGAGTAAATAATGTAATAAAACTTTCATTGTTGTAAGTATATTCAGAGTTTAAAGACTAATGAATGATATAGCATGGAATACTTATAATACTTCACTTGAAGTCTATAAAGAAATAAAAATCAAAATATTCCCACATTCCGTTTGTCTTGTGTTACGTTACCAGTATCATCAGTTTTTGAACCAAATACATTGAATTCAGAAACACATTTCATAAATTATTGGGAAATCATAAAAACTCTTATTTTTTCCCAAATTTTAGTCGAATATTATAGTTTACGGCCAGGGTTCATGTGTTATTAGCCATTAAACACAATGTGTGAGATAAAATTACCATTTAAAATTAAATACGATATCACCCTTCGTAACTAAATCGCTCATGCCCTGTACGTGGTATTAATTCCAACTTTTCAATCGTTTTTACAATCAAAATTCGGTTTTCTAAATCTCCAATGCTGTTTATACACTGAATTTCATCTAAAATCATGTTCTGTCATATATTTTCGTCAATATTATACGTTGGAATGAGTTATGAGGTTAAGAGATAATGACGCAAAAATTTGGAAAAAGTACATCGAAATGTATAAAATAATTTATTTCTACATTAATTGCTATCACAGAATTACAATATAAATAGAGATTTTCCTTTATAAGCGTTATAAGGTCGCCTTTTTAGCCCTGAGATGCAGCGCGCTCGAAAGGCAATGATTTTGACCGCGCTGCGATTCGAATTTCTGTTCAAAATGTTTATCCACACAATGTGCACATGTTTTCCTTAATAAAATACACGATTTTGCTATGATAATGGCTCTTCTTGGGGCGTGACCGCGTTTCCAAGACAACGTCAATATCCAGTCGATTCCCAACCATCAAAACAGTGTGTTGGATCCTTGTAGGAGTGGCTTTTAACAAGATTTGTCAATATATAGCGTTTACAACAGAATAATTTGCGGAGGCGTGACTTTTGTAGGTGAACTTCAGTTTATCTCATTAGAATCATTCTCAAATCTCTTGGGACCACGCCTTACGACCAATGGGACATGCCCGTGGTTGTTTGGGAATGGTGGTTTTAGTCTAGGATGGAAAATGTCCATGGGGATGTAACGAACTAAAACTACGGGCGATTTTCGCGTTTATTCTTATGTAAATTAGCATAATGGAATGTGATTGGTGATACAGAACACAGGGATTTTTTAAATTTATTCTTTAGCTGTTATAAATACCTACAATGTTAAAATACAACTTTCAGAGCGCGTTTATTGGTCGACGCAGTGAAACTCGCATACAGCGTGCTGTGTTTACAGTTACAACTACAAAATGCAACTTATAAACTATTAATTAAAGAGTTATTTGAATTAAAAACATATTAACATCAAAATTTTCATGCGACAATTGTAAAAATTTGTCACATTATAAAAATCGTTAAATCCAAATCGTCTTCCTCAATCTATTTCGAACTTCTGATTGGAAATATTCGGCATACTTAACGCTGATACAAATAAGTTTGACCACAGAGAGTAAGCAAGCGACGACAAAGCCAAGTAAATCCGTTAAACCAATAAAAGGGTTTTATTAAATGAAAACCTATTGGATTCGCGGTGGCACGCGGCTGGTGCATTTTGTTTCGATTAGGGGAAGCGTCCACGAGGCGAAAAAAAGTTTACCGACATTGTATTTTTACGAAACATTAAAATTCTTTATATGTATCTGTATTTATAATTATTTCGTAATGAACCCTTGTAGTTCAGTAGTATATATAATATCAAGCTTACACTTACAATATTGAAGCATGCCATGTAGTCGTATTGTCAAGTTACTGTACACACTGAATGAAGGGTTTCAGTATGATATTCATCCAGAGTATATTTATATAAAAGATAAATGTGTTATTTCGGAACTTAGTGACAAACATACACGCACATATTCATAATTATCTAAGTGTATGTATAGGTATTCATATGGACATCACGACTACTGTGTGTGTACCTATTCACGCCACTGGTAAAACTGAAAACCCTTGGTTGAGTGTCAATATTTGTTTGATTGCGACCATACTCAAAAAGTGTCGTAATAAGGAAAATTGGATGAATTTTAGTCGGTAAGAGCCGAATATTATTTCTATACTATCCGGTGCCCGTAAATAAATAAAATTTTTTTGTTGTTTATTTTTTTTGTTATTCTAAAGCTCTTAGGTAGGTTTACAAAATTTTTTTATTGCCATCTTGAGCAAAAACAAACAAACTTATCGGTTTACCAACGCGGGAACAATTTTTTTAGTGTTAGTGTTTTAGTTATTTTTTCCTCTTTTTTTTGTGTTCTAATACTGTCACATGTATATATATACAAAATTTCATATCAATTCGACCTATGGTTCAAAAGATAATAACCGCTGCCACCACCGCCTGCTATCCAGCGCTAACGTAACGATGTTCGTCGGAGTGGTTATGTCGCCCTTTATAAGTGTGAAAAGTTTCATATCAATTGACCTAGCGGTACTCGAGTTCAAGGTGAACATACATACATTCTCTTTTATAATTATAGATAAAAGTAGTATTTGTCTAGTGGTTTCGGATTGGCTGAGTAATTCATTAAACTTAAATAATACCAGAATAAAAATATCAAATATCTGAATAAAACCTGGACACAATATTTATTGAACAGCACGTGTCAAATATTACTGGTTAATTCCTATTTAGTTTTTATTCATTTATTCTCAGTGTATTGATTTTGGGGTTAAAAGTTCTGCATTAGTTTTCGACTCCAAGCCAATTTCTTCTTTTCGTGGTGCATGCTGCTGATCAACGGGTAAAACGCCATGCTCGTAACATCGCAATGCCACTGACTCCGAAAAGGCACCGTTAATTGTAAAGATAATATTGAAGTGTAAAAGAATTATTTACCTGTCCAGATAGCTATTATTCTTATAGAATCTAGCGTGAAAAGTATTGAATGTAGTTCCAACGTCAGACAGAGAGTTTCATGTAACGACTGTCTATGAGCCGTGGCGATCCTTTCCCATTAAATGGACTCTTTCGTCGATTTCACTCAAAGACCAAGTGATCACTATCACAAAGTTATATTATTGACCCAAGTTATACGTAACGAACAAAAAACTATGAATATTTTATTCCGTTTCTAATAGGTATGTGAAAAATCCTACAACTAATTTCTATCCACTGGGTTATCACTGTCTTGTAATAAATTCAAAGTTAGATTCAAAATCATTTAATCATATACGTATAAATACACTTATGAATGTCATTTTTTGTTTCTACTACCGTTTCCAAAAGGAATATTTAGTATAACACTATAATAGAGCGTTAATATTGTAAATGCTTTCTGCTAATTTCTTTAATTTATTCAACTTGTTTTTTCATATACCCTATTTCTAAAAGTCTGAAAGATATCTTTAACGTTTTTGTATTTATTAATTTTATTATTTGAGTGTATTGTACAAAGACAATTCTTGCTTTACCAAGTTAATTATATAATTTAAACGCAGTCAAAGCAAAAATCTAATCTTATAATTAAGAATAAAGTTACAAGTAATTAGACTACACTAACATAATTAACACAAATCCGTCAAAGCAGTCATACAAACGCAAATCCTTTTTGAATTCAGTCAGCGTTTTTTCCGTTCAGTGTGCGCCGGGGCCAATCCTTTCCCCACAAAGTTAAATACGGCTTATTCGATTAGTAAATGCAGTTGATTGAATTAAGGTGAACGCACCGGGCCCGAGGATTAAGCGGTCACAGGGTTTGATTACTGCCGCTAATTGAATGTAGAGATGTTGTTACGACTAATCTCAATTAGTGCTAATTTAATAATATTATTCGAAATTATGAGTACAGCTCCACGGTTCAGGATCATCGCGGTCGATCGATAAAGTTGGGCGGTGTTGACGTGGTCAGAAGTTGAATGGAAGACTGCTGTTGGAAGTCTCTATAAGCGTCGTCAACCTTTGGGAAGCGTTACTCATGTTGTGGCTATAATCAAACTGTAAAAGATTGATTCCACTTTGGAGCCCTAAACTAATCTTCCCTGGTCATGGTACACTTTGTGGATCAATAGACGAGATAACGGGATGACTCGTTTCTTTATCACAAAGTTTATCCAGTACTCTTTGCTTGGTAGTAAACACTTTTTCTCCCTTTGCAAATCCATCTTTAAATATGTTAACGTGTTAAGATTGTAGTTGCAGAGTCAGTTAACGAGCGATTTGGTGATAGAATGAAGTATGAGAATAGGAAATTACATATCCATCTCAACTGTGAGAGAGAGTCCGAAAAGAGAACGACAACATGGGAATCGTGGAAAACTACGAACGATATTCATGGTCTTGACTACGAAAGAGAAACGCTCATGGTGATAATGCAGCTGCATGCAAGCTGGATGCAGCTTTTAACTTCGAGTTAAGCATGGAAACAATCCCACACCACACGATACTTGATTAAGATCACTTTATGAACAGCATGCGCCATCCACAATACATTGAGGTATAAAGTCCTTCTGAAAGAGTAATTAATTCAAGCGACAATGTATGAAAGGGATTTTGTACAGAGAATTTTATCTTTTAACACTTTTTACATAATTCGCAGTTGTGTGGGGGCAGTTTGTGCAGATTAATAATGTGTGTTTTATTTAAATAGATGCATCTTAATTATTACAATTTTTTAAAATTTTACGCAAGAAACTGGTAGTTCAAAGTAAGAAATCTTATTTAACTTACAATTTCAAACATCTACGGCAAATTGTTTTCGTCACCCAGATTGACCATTTGTCATTAAGTATCGTTTCATCATTAATTCAAAATGGTTGGTGAATACATAGATAAATATTTGGTGCATCTTGCTTACCAAGACATTACACCAGCATACAGCACACGTACCAGCAACATAACCCGCTAACACGAAACGAAGAGCATGGCACACATATCCACTAGGTGTTTTCTTCGGAATAAGAACTGAAGCGACAAAATTTTCATGTAGTCAAACAGAAAAAACAAGTGCAACGCGCCTGGTGATAAGCAATCACCTCCGTAGTGTAAAAACTAAATACCGACTATAAGTTATGACATAGCTAAAGATCTTGGAGAACGTGAAACTCAAGTTTACAAAAGTACAAGTATATTGTACAGCTTCCTGATCAAACATCAGAAGTGAAGGAGGTGATTTGACGTTTTCTATGTAAGTTGTCGACAAACAAGCAACGAGTCACCTCACCATAAACGACCCTGGGACATCCAATACTCCAAAGACGTCAACAACTTACTTAAATTACGTAATACGGTGAATTGTAGAAAGGGGGTGGTAGTTACGAGAGTATATTTGAAATTAAGCTGGACGGTGCAAATTCCAGCGACGTCCAACAAATAGACTAGGGGCCATAGCTTTGTTCGTTGTTCAGCGAGGCAGCTACCGAACTTGCTAGCAGCCTGTTGGTTGGCAGCTGGTTTGGTGACGAAGATCAATGAACCCGTTTTATACGCCAAATTTTTAATTGAATAAACAGACAATTGATTATAATAGAGATATTGTGAGATGCAGTACCCTGCCGTATCCTGCCGCAGGTACTGCCGATGTACATAATCACGTTAATTACTGCCCCAATTATCAGATCTTAAGCTTTAAAAATATCTTCGTTTTTGCTAACATAACATGGATATTATTAATAGTAGCTTGATCATCGTTCTCCGTTGTAACGACGTATCCATTGTAATATTGTCAACGACGTCATAGTCTCTAGATGTGCTGCTTTTGGTTCCGGTCTTCTTCCACAGTGTATAGGATAAAAGCCATCAAAGGCGATCGCTGTGGATTGGTTGAGTTCACACACTTTGAGGACATTATGGAGAACTGTCAGGTATGCATTCCGCACATTATTTCCTTCACCGAGCAATTTATAATACCACCGAGCAATATTAATTTATAACACGTATGTACTTATGTGAAAAAATCTAATTAGAAGTGCGTGCAGGATTCGAACCTAGGTCTGCCGAGCGAGACGGTCTAACCGCCGGTGTTGCGACTTAATTGAGTTTCTTGCATTATTAATGCAAGTGAAAAACACCTAATTTATATTTATACTCCAAATAAATTAATTAAATTTAAAATTATTTAACAGGCAGTATAATAAACCTCACTAAATTGTACATGTAATTAAACTGGGTTTAATTACGAAATTAAATTAGGTTTTTGTTTGGCTACGGATCGAATCCTGGTGATTGGAATCAAGACCCGTGGAAAGTTTTAATTTAAACTTGAACTAAATTTAATCACGGTAAGTTTTCAGTTTATTATTATATTTGTATTATATTTATACAAGTGATATGCTAGTCGCTTAAACGTAGAGCTCCCGTAATTACACTATGGTATCCTGCATGGTTCATTAACTTATCAAGTTATGTGGGTAAAAAAAGTTGGTGTAATAGATTTACCGTCACTTTGTTTGAGGTAGCCCAGCAATGGGACATCATGTTTTATAATGTTGATGATGAATGGTATGTTTATAGAACATAGGTTTATTAGGTTTCGGTAATAACTTCTTATTAAGTAATTATTAGGTAGTAGTTATTTATTATGCATTAATTATTATGTTCGTAGTAAAGCCCCTAATAGCATCTAGTTGGGTCTACGTCGAGGCCGCAGTCACTACGCAGTCGGTAATTCATTATTATTATCAGTGTGGTCATTTTCCAACCAAAGACTTTGATTTCGTTATTGTGTTGTGGAATTCCCAGTAATTTATATCTGGTAATAATCATACTCATTAATATGTATTTCCTGTAGATTTGATTTTGTTTAGTTATGAATATAAACTGATATATCATCGAATCAAGATTTCGCTGTTACCCGTGACTCCGTGGCTCACCTGCTCGTTTGTCGACTGACGTAAACATTTTGTGACATTAAAAACAAAATTTGTTAAGTAAATAAAAACAAAGTTGTTATGAGCAGTTTTCTTTAATAAACTTTAAATGCCTAAGAAAGTTCGTTCGCAGCTTGCAATACTACGTTTTTCAAAAACAATGTTTTTAACCGACAACATATTTGTTTAGAATAATGAATAACTTCAAGTTTCATCGCATAAGTAATTCCCGCACGATAACAAGCGACAACCAGCCAACCATCGGCGCGGCTCCTAACACGACATATCGAAATATATCTAGTATTGAAACAAGGAAAAAAAGTTCGTTTTCTGTCTGAGTAAAAGTTAAAGAGCACGCTGTATAATTAATCACGTCGACTTAGTAACATGGAAAGTACTGAATAACTCAAAAACTGAATACACCCCAATGTAGTAATAATCGGCGGTGGACGGGGCAAACAATGATTTGGTTGCGGCGTAAGTTATTAGCGTGTGGCTTATAGCGTACCTTATGGAAAAGTAGCTATCATGCATGCGATCCGTATATTTTGGTGGTATTAAAGTCGCGGACATTTTTCCCGGCGTTAAGTCAACTGCAATAAGTAAATACGAATAAGATGTATGAAACTATAAATTTATTTAGAGCTAAATGCAGCTTCAGATTTTTAATAGAAGTCAAACAGTGGTTTTATTAAATGCATAAATATAAAAATGGTAATTGAGTCAGATGGCCTCGAGGTGGTCATAATAAAACATTATTTTTACCTACGAAAAGGTGAACTCGGATTTCCCGGGAATAAAATTAATAATCCTCAATTTCAGGAGTATGAACTGACAACATCACCTTTTTTTACTTTAAAATATATGAAAAATTGCTTCTTGGTAGGAATAACATACTATCGAACAATCTCATACTATCTCTTTTACTTCCTTAGTCAAAATTAAATTTTTATTATGATTGTCAAACTATAATGATTCTGACGTAAACATTTAACTAATCATTGAAATTACAGGTGATCTCAACTAATTTCAAGCAAAATTATATTGCAACAAGAGTGTTAAGTTAGTAGTACAATATGTAACCGTTCACTCGGCTCTAGTTTGAATAAATAAGCAATAAATTATTTTATATGCACGTAATAAGCATTGATCATTACTAGCTTCGGTTTCGGAAACCTTTTTTAACGTGTGACTTTGTGTGTTTGGAAAAACGTATGAATTGTCTAGAATGCCCTTCAATATATATGAAATCCGCCAACCGGCAAGTAGCCGCCGCAGTGTAACATTGGCGAATAAAAACGGAAAATCTAATACAATTATTTAAAGAATCCGCCTGGCACTTTGTAGAAATAGAAGCACTTGTCGTTTACATGATTCGAGTCACACACGCTTATATCTTGTACCAAACACATTATCGTACCAACAATCTCGATCCGATTAAACGCAATAAAGCATCGTGGATTCGCATACAAATTTGCATAATTAATAAACTAATTAATGTGAAAAAAAGTCCGCCGTCACTGTAATAACAGTGTGGGATTGACTCGCCTTGTGTTTTTTCCAACAAACACACAGAAAGCGGATTCCAGACACTTGGAAATGTTCGGTTTTCATTTATAATTATCAGCTGATTCGTATTGGTCCGCGTTTTATGGTGTGTGAGCATGAATATCGGTTTATTCGATGCTTATCGCCTAATTGCCGACAGCGATTGCGAAAGAGTAAGAAACAAGAAAGTGTGTAATTAAAAGTTGTATTAAACAGAGTGTTCTCCAGTTACACGTCTTTATTATCATGTCTTTGTGTGAATAAATAATCTATCAAGGTGTAGTGTAAAAAGTTACTAAAATATCATGAATGAGACTTATACGCCAGAATTTTGTCAAAAACATCACATCATTTGTTTTCATCATTTGTTTTGATGCTTGTTGTTACAATTGTAATAGTAATAATATTTTTTTATTATGTCAAATTCAAATCAATGTACAAAATATTACAATTGGAATAATGTCAAGGTAAAATAATACTAGTAATAAAAAATATATTGACGATATTAATAATAGAAATGTCCAAATGTCACTTACCAAAACATATTTGCAGATTAAATTACAATATGGTAAAAAACAAACTGGAGCATTCTCTAAATTTAATCAATCCAACTCCTGACCGCGCGTGACATTGGTTAAGTTGGCCAACAACTTATCATCAACGTTGTGTTGAAACCAAACCCTGAAGATCTCTACCATACAGCATCATCATATCATGCGGACATACATACATTATGCGGACTGAGACGAATTCTCCAATCTTGTAGCATCGTTTGTGGTAAAGGGTTGAGGGTAAGCAGCTTCTAAATTTATATACACTATGAGAGCTACGATAATGTATTTTCTTTCAGTATAATTTTATGTCTTGTGACAACCCTGCCGAAACGATAGAATATCTAAACATTATCGGCTTTTATTCAAACCTTAAAAAAGATGGATATCTGTAGTTGTTATTGACGACATTATGTTTATGACACTGTTTATAACGCATACCTTCTCTATGTGTAACAGACATCATTAATTAGTCGTCGTATTATAAAGAAACGCCCGAGTAATCAATGAACATAAACCCTATCAATATGTAAAAAATAACGTATGATATTCCCATATCATATTACTGAGAAAACATAGGCTGAGACCTCGTTGAGTCAGTACGCCGGAGTTAGTTCCGTACAAGGCTCTTTTTGTTATCTTTGCCTTCGTATATACATACATAGACGCGACTGTCTAAGTATTTTATATTTATTGCAAGCCTTATATAGATGTAGCATGAAGTGTTGTACTCGTACACGTAAAAAAAGAAGGGGTTACATGTAATGCCTTTATATTTATCACACTATTTACACACAATAACACCACAAGCACACCGGCGACAACTTAACTGTTTCACTGATGGTTTTTCATGGTAACAGTCGACAGGCGAGTCTCGTCATGGTAACTGTTTGGTGCAGGTGACGTGCACCTGTGACGTCAGGGTTGGTACGAATGCTTTTCCACCCGAAGAGGAAGCGAGATCGCGTTTGTTTACGGTGCGAAGATGAGACAGAATGAAACACGATGAAGACGGTGACATCCAAATGGCTTCTAGTTATTAGCTTTGTGATAAGTATACGCCTTTTTATATAAGCTTGCGAAGTTAAACTGTGCTCAAACTTGTTTTGTTTTTGGATCGAAGTTCAATTGATGATTGAAGAGTGATGTCGAGCTCGTGTCATCATGTTCGTGAGATCTACGTAGCGGAGTGACGTGTGGAGTTTCGAGTTCGGTTACCGAAGGGCAAATCACTGAGTTTTGTTCGTCCGTTCACGTACTTAAGTTAACCTGTATTTTATTTTTATACTATGCTATCATGTTTTATGGCATCGTGTGCAGCATGGTGTGGTCTTGACATTCAACAAATACGTCACGAATTGCAAATGTCCCAGAACAAACATTTCTTTCTGTCACATTTTAATGAACCCTCCTTTTCGTTCGTCATAAATCTGAATTGACCGGTACTGAAACTAGGAACCTTATGATTTTGTTTAGTAAATTGCGCCAGTAACTATCGACCTGGTCGACTCTTTGCTTTGTAACCTCCAACTACGGAACGCTAAACGGATGAATCCGCGAAACAGACCACTAGCTCAATTATAGCTATCTAAGAGTTTCTGAAGTACTCGCAAAGTGCGATGTGTTTATGTGTTCACGCGATCACAATGGGGGCTGTGAGAGAGGTGTCAATTATGTATACATAAGAATTTTCCATTATAATGGAAAAGTCGACGCGCATAACTCATTTATCAATGCTTTGTAATGTAATGTATTTTTTTACATTGTGATTTCAATAGTAGTTTAAGACGCAATGCTACTTTCGTTTATGAATCTAACATTCAAATTTCTAGTGTTTGCAAGTTGAAGAAGTCTACAATATATTAAAATAATGCAATAAATGTATATTTTGAAAATGAAAAGGAATACTCATTTTGAAAATGTAAAAGCTTACGAAAAACCTTCGTGAGCTGTTTTGAAAGTGCTCATGTCGTGGCACTCTTAGAATAAGTAATAGCTATTATATATTGAAGCTCATACCTCAGTACGAAGCCAAATGAATGATGAAAATTTCCACAAAACGGTGAACAGTGATGGAAGGTTGAGGTGCGATAAAGTCAAAAAGTTCCTCAGAATGAAAACTTAATACTAATACAGAAAATAAGGGTTTATAAAATATTTGTACTAACACCGAATGGTAACATATTATTACGTGCTTGATTAGAAATAAATGTTGACTCACGCCCTTTATTCTGAGAATATTTCTGTAACCTTTACATTTTTTTTAAATCAACCCCCGACGCGTGGCCTTTAACCGAATAAGTTTCACCACTCACGTGATGCCCAGATAATTACTGGACACGCAACCCCGACTGTCCATTCAGAAATGGGGTGGACGACTAGGGGTTGTTTTGAGATATAAAATTGAATGTGGAAGTGTTCTGACCGGTTATGAGTTGAGATGGAATTAAATTATAAATTTATCGTATTTACTGCAACCCATAAATGTCGCACTGCTCGGCTTGGTATAAAAGTAAAACACCTACCGTGAGTACCCGTTACATAAGAACTACTTAGTGTTCACGGTAATATAACTTCGAAATCACATGTTAAGGCCATAAATCACAGTGTTCTTAAATACTTGGAGCACACAAAGTTTTGAGAATCTTACAAAGAATTTTCAAACAAGGTGATTTCCTCACGATTTCAATATTTGCTTGTCGAGCCTATCAAGTTATTGATAAGCTGTCACCGCCACCACGGTATATCAATCAAGGATGTTACTGACGTGTTATTGTTCAAGAAACAAGTGGTAAGATCGTATTGTAAGCATCGGCAATCTACGTAGCTTTGCTAATTATTGTCTTGGATAATTCTATTGTCTCTAAATGCTATGGCATGAAGATGTCTTTCTTTGTAACTACGTCGTATCTAAATTTTCCAGTCAAGATAACTCTATGAACCGACTCACAGATAACGTACAGTCTCCTCGGGTGAGGATTTAAGCATAAAATTTTCTACAGGATATCCATAAATGTTCAACGTAAGTGCGAATTACGTTGAGGCTCGGAAGAGGTCATATTATATGGTATAAATAACGGTGCTTATTCCGTAGGAGTTTCAAGTTTGATACACTTTAAAGCTGGAAGTTTTGGGTTGTAAAGGGTTCGAGCCATCGAGTCCTAGCAAACCATTTTTGCTCTTGATACAATGAACTATGGATGGAGGAATAACCCTCGACCCTACTTTTGGAGATTGCTATCTGTACTATCAGGATAATACTAACGTACTACTAATACTAGGTGGTAAACGTATGGCAGAGTTGTTTACCGACATGACTAGCTACCACCTTTCTTGTAGAATCGACTGTAGATTATTTTATCGTACGAGTAGTTCAGTAGTTGTGCTCGAGCGTCATTTGATAAGCGGCTTCCGTGCTGCCTTCTTGCTCGACAACGCGTTGTTGATGACTTTAATGTTACGGACATGTATTAGCAACAACTGATCACTTACTAATAGGCGGCACGATTGATAGCTCAATGACCATTTACATAAAAACACAAACGTTTAAAGCAATTTTACAAATATCACCTAATGGAGCGTTGAAATCGGCAAACTCTGACGAATTTTTGAATTTGTTTCGATGTATTTTTAACATATATATCTATCTATACATATAATAAAATATTATTAGGGGCTTTTATTAAAGCAATAGAACCCAGAACAATGGTTGTTAGTTTTTTTTAAATCTGTTTGTCTGTGCGTTTGTTCTGGTTTTCACTAATGTATTGCAGTAAGTATCAATTATTATGTGTATTTATAATTCACAGAACGAGAAAAACCTAGAAAAATGCAGATGCTAACTTTAACCGTATGGTAGTTTTTACGAAGCGGAGCGAGGGCATTTGCTAGTAAAACATAAATTACTGTTTTACATAAACGAAATACCGGCGTACAATAACTGAATGTCAAATACTTTTACTAAAAGCTTATTCAACACCCTACAGAGCCGAGACAGCGGCACAACTGAATGGCTCTCCATGAACATGTACTATCTATACATACTAGCTACCCCAAGAGAATTGGCCTCAGAAGAAAGGCGTGGTTAGTGAGGACATCTCGCTCTAATCCCTACGCCGCTGTATCGCTCTCTCGTTCTATTTTCAGGATCCGTGCCTTCGATTTTTCGTCGGCGCGCGGTTTGTTAGCCTCTATGTACGGAAGGAATCGCATGTACCTATTTCTTAGCGAAACGGTGTTCAGATTGAGGCAATATTAACATTATTCCTTGAAAAATTCAATATTTCCAAATAAAGTTTTAAAAGTTATTTATTCGGTAGAAGATATTTATTGTCACAATATATATATATATATATATATATATATATATATATAATGATTATGGATTGTGTCAAATGCTTAAACTAAAAATCCATTCGGTTTCTTAATACCTAATAAAATTAAAAGTTTTAAATATGTTTAAGATGTTACATTGAAGACAATTTACAAATTGTCTTTAAAACAAAGAATTTGAATGAAGATTTTGATATAAAACAAAAAAAAAATCACCTTTACTAACAACAAAGTAATCTCACAAAATAATTCTGCTAGAAAGTTTTTAACCAAACAACAAAAAAACCTTTTAAAACAAACAGTTAAAAGCAACCCTCGCTGGGGTGAACACCCTAGTCATTATCATTAGCCCGGAATCGAATCCGGACCTCAGCTGACGCGTTGACCGTACCGTGACGTTCGTGACTAAAACGCATTTAAATTCCGCCAGCGACTCCACGTCGAGCTGCCATTCCGTTGCGTGGTTTTCTACCGTGGCCACGTATTACATTAATACATAACAGGTCAATACTTAAACAAACAAAATATAACCTTAAACTTGTTATTGTACGTTTCCAAATCCCCTTGTACTCAGCTCACATATGGGACACAACACATTACTTGCTTCGGTTTATGATAATTTGATGTTCATTAATTAACGGTACTACGCGCTACCGTCTGACCTCTAGTAGGCAGTAGATTAAATTAAAGCGCAATCTCCATTTTTCTATCCGACGATCGATTTTAGGCAACATTTGAACATTGTCTTTTGCAGGCCGAGGAGTTACGTTCGCCGTTTCTTCTCCTCAATGTTTAAGCTCGTTTTCGAAACGGTTTAAAACTAAAAAAATAATTACGTGCATAAGTGTATTTCCAGAATACCTATATGATTAAATAATTTTGAATTTGAATATATGTAAAACTATTTTACTATGTCAATATTCCAATACAATCCAGTCTTTGGTTTTTAATCGATTAAAATCGATAATGTTCCTCTTATTGAATTAATGTTATAGAAACGATTGTCGAATGTTTTATTAAGTAAAATAAGTCGACTGGCCGATAAGTCACACACTAAGAGCTGCTATATGTAGGCCGCCACGCTTAGTACGGATGATTGAACATTGTGGAGAACTGTCGGAACGAAGTCAAAATAAAAATATACTGATCTCTATCACACACCTGCATTAAGTTCGACAGGTCACTATTAACTGGAATACAGTTCTGTAAAAATAATACTAAAGTAAAAAATATGTCAGTTTCATGTTTTTGTATGTTTATACATTTATCAGTTTCTCAGATTATTCTGCAAATCAACAAATGATTTTAAAATGTTCTGTACTATCAAAAAGTAGTCTTTCAAATTAACACCAGATAAAATTTATTAAACTTGTATTAATTTACTTTGCAACAATCTGCAAGCACAATGTATGATGGTATATACTTATACATATACATACATAGAACACGCAAAGTAAATTAATACAAATTTAATAGCAATGAATGTCGGCAAAGTGACGCCTGATATTATCGACTATAACAGAAAAAGGCCATCGGATCATCCGGTGGTAAATACTCACAAACGTTTCAGTACTTGCCATGAACAGAGAAAAGGCTACAGAGACGATACAGACGCATTGCCAACCAAGAAGGAGACAATAAACTCGCTTATTAATTGACTCTCAAATAATTTGAAACGATAACACATGTCATCTATACTTTTTTTTTACATAAAATAAGTTAATGCTTGACAACAATCCCACCTGATGGTAAATGGTGATGAAGTCTAAGATGGTGAACGCACTAACTTATAAATAACCTATTCACTCCCCTATTGAAGACTCCCACATCGGGAGTCTTTGATTGTGATAAGTTTCGACGTACTTCAGTGGCAAAGTGCTTGCTAAACAGAATACTATTACGACTTACACTTAGTTTACTTTGTTATTTGATAATAAGCCCACTAGTGGACAACTACAACACTAATATACACACATAAGAAGCGAACAACGAAACTCCCAAACCGTTTTAATATTGACTAGTAAGAAATTAGTAGCAAACGAGGAAACTGAAACATTTTACAGAGTTAAGTAGTGTTTGGATTACGTTGGGGAATCTAAATAACAAAGTAAAAGTCAAAGAAATTCAGGAAATCGGCTACGTCTCAAGCACGGACCAAGCTTCCTACAGAGGGAGACGTAGGCTTCAATACAGATATGACACTTACGGCGAGATGTACGTGCTCGATTGCAGAATCAGTGTTCTATCCGTCGTGACCATCAATCCGGACAGCCTAGACAGTAGCGTGTGTTCCCAAAGCTCGGCCACGCACTAAGCTCGGCTGCGTGCAACCGTCGCGTGTTCTCGTTGCGTGTACCGCTCATATAACTGCTAGACGTTTACCACGTGGTGTGTACACGCGACTAACGTATTCTGATAGTACTGTGTCAATGAATGGCGTGATCTCGCTGATTTTTAATCATGGCTCCGTTGCGTGCTGTCTCGCGTGTTTGGGAGGGCGCGAGCGAGACGGGTTGCGGAAGGTCGACTGCAGTGCAGCTCGGTTGCACTGTAAGGTTTTCGTGCTGATAAGGCAGAGAATTGTGAGGTGTTGGTGAATTTTTTTGGTCTTAAGCAAAGGTCATCATCTCAATTCGTAATTTTTTCCTGATGGTTTTTTACAAGAGAATTATAATGTGGTTCAAAATACTGGTTAAGTGTGGATTGGACATCTTCAAGTGTCAACTTCAAGCTTCGAGATCATTAGGATGCAGTTAAATATACAGGTTTTCTACAGGTTTTCTCATAGTGTTTTCCTTTACCGACAAAGTTTATTCTTGATATATGACTATATGCACATTCTTTCAAATCAAGTTACGTGGGTTTCGAGCCGGTCTCCTAAGCTACTGATCAACATTGAAACTACTGATGGCATTATAACAAGGAAAATTGCATATCTGAGTGTTCTACATAATGTTATCGAAGGTATATGAAGTTTGCCAAACGGTATTTGTCCAGCTTGGACTATGGCCTATATTACTCAAATTGTTAAGGAAGATTTGAACCCGGCACTGATGTACTTACGGATCATGTTAATGCATAACGATCGACATTGAAAGGGATGACTTGGACAAATTGATTAAAGTGATAAGTAACAATCAACTGAAATATATTTTGGCACGAACCAGCTAAATTAGTTGAAAACTTTTTAGAAAAAAATATATGATTGAGTTTTATATATAAAAATATAATAAATATTTACACTAATGATCTGTATTTTTCAAGAATATTTACATTCAGTTTTTTCACATTGAGGTAATACGTAGACTTTTGAATCAGACGTTTTGAAGAATGTCATATATTCTGGCAGTCCAAGAGGGCCTCTGTCGGTATCATTAATTATACGTTACCTATGTTGTGGAATCATATCATTATTTTGGTTGGCAATTGATTCAGCACAGGTTTGTCGGTAATATATTTAAATTTAGGATTTATTTGAATAAAAAACTTCAGTGGCCATGTTTTCCACATCACCCATCGGTAGATAGGAGAGTAAGGGGTTCCAGCTTAACCACAAGCTAACCTTGCTTGTGGTGGAGGTCGCCAAACACTTCATGTGTGAGATTGCTAGGCTCTGTACCCTTTAGTTTAACCAAAACCATATTCACTCATCGGTATCCATTACAACACATACCTGACTGACCCACTGGCGAGTTCGTGTTCCTTTTAACAATATGACAGAGGCCGTGGTCTCCCACGCTAACCAAGTGTGGAATGGTAGACTACACACATCTTTAAGAACGTTATAGAGAACTATTCGGTATGCAGGTTTCCTCAGAATATTTTCCTTCACCGAAGCAATTGATAATGAATTTATTATAGGCACATAATTTGTATAAAATTGAGATGTGCAGAGAATTTGAACTTCAGTTTCCTGTGCAAAAAATCACCGTTAAGCCACTGCATTACCAACATCGGTATTGCAATTATTATTTACCAATACCTATATGCGTTCCTCATTACTTCGCTTCAACGGAAAATGCCCAAATTATACAGTTTGAAGAGCCAATCAGAGTAATTATAGACGCCACCGGCGTTGAAATTGAGTTTATACATAAGAGTATCTAAGACAACTTTTCACTGGCAAAACATTAGCCATTACAGATTTCAATGACACCATTTAGGTGTTCACTAGTCAGTGCAAAATTCGTAGCAAACAAAGAAGTCGATAATAAACATTGGAGAACTTGGTTGCTCCAGAGCTCGGTTGAGACACACTAATATTGTCTTTTATTTTAGACACGGGAAGACTATCCAGGTATTGTTATATAACAGTAAGTTGTTATTGCCGTAAACACCAGAGGTATCATGACGCTTTTCCGGTCAATAGTTCAGTTGTAGCCTACTCTTTATTTGGCTCTTTGAAACTATAATTAGAACAAGCTAAAACTACGGTTAATTTTAGAAGGAGGTTGGCCAAATATCTAGACATCTAGATATATAGACCAGGTGTAAGGATAAGGTCGTGATTAATTGCCAATACAGGGTCCAACGACCTCCTCGAGCAATGGTTAACTCAGAAGGATGGTCTCAGCTGTGCTGTTTTTTAGTCTATCAAATTATACAATCCGATGAGTGAGAAAGCGTCTGACGCTCTATGAGTATTATGAGTATTATGAGTATAAGTATTATATTGTCCAAACACGTATTGCACGTATTACAAAAGGATGACATTTACACAGTCACACCCCCGCAATAGCATTATCTGTGTTGCGGGTGGCATGGACATACACAAATATGACGTCACAAACACCCATGAACCGAGAACAAACAGTTATCTGTCATGTAAATGTCTGCCCCGGCCGGGAATTGAACCTGGGACATTTCGCACTGCTGCGATTGAGATTTCTATTATTATCAGACCTGAAACGAATATTATCTCATATCATATTATTCTGCCATACATGAATCCATACTTAACCCCTTTCATATTGAGACAAGACTTGAGGCCAGCCGTAGGACATGTAACATGGCTTGCGACGACGACCATATTAGTATACAACTAGCTGCCCGCCCCGACTTCGTTCGGGTTAAAAAAACTATTATATTTACATGATATATACATATACATAAACATATACATATACATATACATATACATATACATATACATATACATATACATATACATATACATATACATATACATATACATATACATATATATATATATATATATATATATCCCCTATGCCCATCCCGAATAATATACCTTATAAATGGTAAAAGAATTTTTCAGATAGGTGAAGTGATTCCGGAAATTACTTTCCGCATACACACAATTGTAAATACTCTCTTTATGATACAAGTACAGATCATACTAGTACGTTGGATTCGCAAAATAACGATCAGATTTACATTACGTTTCACACGGCAAATTGTAAAATTTTGCTATCATAGTTGCGTAATTCGTTTATGTTTTAAATAAATTGATTTCAGGGATTGTTTTAACATCGTTTGGTAATTTTTTGAAAATTTTTATATACATCCCATAAGCACTATCAGAGTACACGGCGGTTCATTGGTCCATGAGGATTTTTAATATTTCGCAGTTATTAATAATTGATCAGCGGTGAAACAGTTGTTTTAGCTTCTACAGGGAAACGCTTCAAGAATACAATTACCAGTCAATGTCAGTATACTTAGTTTACTAAAGTTGTTAATGTTAGTTTACTAAACAGGAGCTTGCATGGTTCATATGGCAGTCAACCCTCTAGAGCATAATACATATATTTTGAGCCAATAATGCTATACTTATGTGAGTTGAAGCTCCCGACAAAAGTATGCAGTGTCTCAAATTCATTTTATGCCATTAATACAATCTCTGAAGGCGCCAATTCTCTGCGTCGACATATGCTATATGGAGTATCATTTATTTTAATATTAACTATCGGTCCGCTCCAACTTCGCACGGGTGTACTTTATCAATAGTTTCCGCAGCGTGTGCGACAAAAGAAATTTTTAAGCAAATTTTACCTTGCACCTTGGTTTACGTTACTGAAGGATCCCTTATTTTTTCTAGTAATAAATATCGCCTATGCTACTCAGGCATAATGTAGAATTTTAATGGTGAAAGGTTTTTTATATCGGTTCAGTAGTTTGTGAGTTTATTCGTTACAAACATACAAGAATACAAAGCTTTCCCCTTTATAATATTACTGTAGATAAGCTTTAAATCGAAAGTTTAAACCACGTTGTATGTGGTTAAAGTACACAGTATTAATGAAAAAAAGTCTTCAATATTCATCTGGGTGATATCATGTAGTTGAAATGATTTCGAGGTTAAATAAAGAACCAAAAAAATACTTGGAGATTGCTCATCTGGGTGAATAAGGTGGAATATATGACTCATTTAAGGGGCAATGGTTTTGAATTTATTCAAATTCAAATTCAAAATCATTTAATCATATAGGTATTATGTAAATACAACTTATGAACGTATTTTATTGCTTCTACCACCGTTTCGAAAAGGTGCTTTAACAATGAGGAGAAGAAACGGCGAAAGAACTTATCAGCACATCTTTTAAACAACACATGGTAGTTACAAAAGATTAAAGCTGTGCTGAACCGGTTCGGCACTATTATTTCCAGACATATTTGTCATTAATGTATTCAAGTTTACATGAAGTTACCGCCCTATATATTTAGATGTAGACTGGTCAGAGCTAAATTCGGGGACGATTGATAACGCTGTGGACAAATTCTACGAAATTGTTAACGCCGTAAAATTAAAATTTGTTCCTCAGGTAAAGGGAGACGGAACTCAACACTACCCGGTTTGGTATTCCAAGGCATTAATCCAGATAAATAAAGAAAAAAATAAAGTTCACTCATATTGGAAAAAATATCAAAACCCATTATTAGATTATGACGAATTTTGCTATCTTAGATCAAGGTTTAAAAGAGTTGAAAGTTCGTATAAAAAATTATCAAAATGATAGATAGACGGACTTCGTTAACCAAAGTTTTCTATAGGGGTTCCGTTCCTTCCATTTCTTTGACTTATCCCTAAGAAACCAAGTAGCTCTTCGTTCATGGCTCCAAACCGATCCTGCAATCAGACATTCCTAATCGGCTAAAGTATATAATAAGCTCAAATGCTCAGTGTCTACGGCAAGTCAACTAATGGCCGCCCGTTCGTTCCCGGGGAAAGCATTAGCATATCTTATTGTTAGTTGTGGCCGGCAATTTTTGGCTTTATGTTGCCGTAAGAGGCTCCAAGGCTGCGGTAATGAGGGGTTGGGGGAAATTAGCAATGTTATGCTTTCTAAGTATGATGGTGATTATTCCGTGGTTCTGTTTTGGTCCAGTGTATTCTTGTGATGTTTTTGGGATTCGTTAATAGAGCAATATTTTTTTTATTTTAATGAATGGAAAGTGACAGTAGGGCTGTATTGTGGTAAGTGTTCGGTTCGTAGATTTCCGTGATTCTATAAACGTCACAGGTGTTGTGAGGGAAGCCATAAGTTGGGTACATCAAGACAAGAATGGTTTTAGCTTTACATATATGATTAACGGACCCCAATATGTGTCAACTGTATTGTTTTGACAGCTGTCAGCAGGACAGGTGTGCTAAAAGTTTTGTAGCAAGAAGTGATATTGTATACTAAAATGTTAAACTAAGGTATACCTAAAATGTATAAGAAAAAACAACTAAAGACCTCGAACAAAGTCTTTTATACAAAAACGAACCAAAACGATATATTGTTGTAGATTATTTAAAGTCAAGTAACAATTTATATATTGTCGTGTTTGACCTCAACCAAAGTGTTCGTATTCTTATCAACCCGAGGACGTTCGAGCATATCAAGTTTGATTTTAGGAAAGAAATTGTAACCGGACGCATTGATAAAGATCTCTAATAGGACCTAGGGTTTTATTATTGACTTAATACAATTTGATATAATTCTTTTAACGCTTTTATAAATATCATCCAAATCTATCACGTAGCTAAGAAGAGCTGCATACTTAATTAACATATATAAATAGTAATTTTGTTTTATACAAAGTATTTGAAGTATCCATAATGTAGGAAGATCAAAAATAACATATCGGAATGTCTACATTGCTATGTTTCATTTAGTTCACTTCAGTGATGGGCAACGAAGACCACTCGCTAGGACGCCATTGCATTACACGCTTTCAAAATACACTGCATAATCATTAAAATTGTACTCATGATTCAGAATTCTGCCAATTCCACAATAATGGCAGCATAATTTATGGAATCGAAGCTAAATACTTATATAAAATACGGCGCTGCAATAAAATCTAACGTCCCGCCAGCATCCCACTGGGCCACAAGCGCACCAGATAATTAAGACATATATTATATCAGCGAGTTCCAGTCCAAGGACATAATGTTGCAACTCGCAAAATTAAAATATTAAATGTTCTGTATTAGTAACATAAATGGAATATGTTTTCTTAGAAAATAATTTTTGTATGGAGCTTTTTGGTCGGTTTCTGATTCCGCCAAGATATTAAAAAACTTTCGTGCGATATGGTCTAAAATAATACATTTATACACACACACACACATTTGGAGTTGTTCATAATAAATAAATAAATAGCCGTTCACTATTCATTCTCATAATATTCTTTAAGATACGTAAAGAATATATACATCAAATTTACCAACATGATGCGCTTACTCATTCTGATGACATAAATAAAACAGCAGGCATAACATATTCTAATTTAATTATTTCTAATTATCTATTTCTCTTTTAAAGTCTTATACTGTGATAATCTGAGAAATAAATAAATAATAATAAACGTTTACACACTCACACCCCCACATGACCCGAGAACATACATTTATCTGTCACGTAAATATCTGCCCCGGCCGGGAATCGAACCCGGGACCCCTCACTCAGCAGGCAAGTTCACAACCACCTGGGCTATTGTTCGTATTAATATGGTCTGGATATTACTCATGTGTATATCTAACACTAAACATACATATATATTAGGGATGTGTGTAATAGATGTTCATAATTCCTTTAATTAAAATCGGGCTGTGCTTTAGCTCTAGGGCATCAAACTCTAGAACTGCGGTTATCCATGAGCGCTTTGATAAAAGCCGTAACGTAATATTACAATTACTCAGTTACCACCTTTGCGTCTCGGCGTTCCGGCTAATAAACACGTCATATCTATATAAAGAATGCTAAGGAGAGAATAAACAACTGGATAATAAACATATAGAATAAATAAATCAACTGCAAGTGAAAGAGTAACTAATTATTTTTCTGAATTATCTTAGCGCGCGAAGGAATTATTCTCATTTTTCTCTATGCCATTTACAATACCGGCTAACAAGAGGAAGGATAGAAAAGGATGTAATAAAAATTCGGTTTTGTAAAACCTAATGAGTAGATGACTTGGTCATTTAGGAAGATACGTATGAACATGGGTAACACCAGAGGAGTTGGTAGATAACCTCAGTCCTGGAGAAGAAGTCTCCTTACACTTTACCGGTATCATCGCCGAAGAAAGTCCATTCCACTTGCTTGCATGTACACAGTAAAAATAATCATTTTTAGTTCTTAGAATTTTGATGCAATCCTTGTGCCGATTGTAAGTTGATCGGCAAAATGACACTAAAAGGTATCTATTTATTAAGAATTTCTGTAATTCCAACGGTTTTTAAAGCAGTTAATAACTATTGTTATAAATTTATTAATAAATCGACGCATGCACACACATGTGTGTCTCATCCTCACACACACACAAACTATTTAACACACTTTATTGCTATAGTCAATAAGACTCAAGTGTTATAATTAATAAGTTATGGTGTTACTTAAGTAAGAAATAATTGTTTGCTTATAATAAAGGCCTGTGAAGTTTTTTTTTATAAATAGATAAGCGGTAAGTAGTAAGTAAATAAAAACATGACAGCAAACATTTGTTTACTAAGGATCAGCAGCGTATTAGCGATTTTCTAACATCGTAAGAGAACACTGAGTTCTTGATACATATTTTTACCTTACCTTACTTACCCTTTAAATTTTAGACAGTGTTTTCAAGTCTTCAGCAACATAGAAATTTCCAATTCAAGGGTTTGTATGGCTCATAATGAACCTATGTTTTTGCCCAGTTTACTGTTGTACTATCAAAATGATCACTGTTCTAATTTAATAACGTAACAAATTAATCAAATTGTCAAAAATAAAACACAACACAAAAATGTTTTCTCCGAATACAACAAGCTCAGCTGACCGAGAAACGGATTTCGGACATCGAAACTCAGCGTATACGTAAACTGACACTAAACGGTGGCGTTACCCTACTTAAATATCAGTGTGACATCACGCGATAGATAACCTTATTGTTGGCACAACAGAGTTCAAAACTTTTTCAGGCCCATAACGCGCAACGCGCAGGTGAATTTTACTCTTATTGGCCAAGGAATAAAATACAGAACAACGTGAGGTGGTGTAAGGTAAGATGCCCAGTATAGGATTACTAAACTCGGCGTGTTTTCCATATCATTAAACATTTAACGTCTGTACGTCAAATCGCATTTGACCGTTTTAAGAGACGGACGGTGTGATTTTAGAGGTTTTAAAGGGCAAAAATTATTTATGCATTTTGCTCCTCGATACAGGCTGAAGGCTCTGTACACACGTGCTGATTCGTTAATATGTAAGTTTAAATCTTATCACTAACCTCTAATTATTTTCGAACCAAAGGTTGTCTAATTAAAATAGCCGCTTAATCGAAATGAAGGTATTTTGTAAATTGTTGCAATTATTAAGATTTTCTAGGCCTACAAATTCAAAATCAAAATCATTCAGTTATTTTTTAAATATACTTAGGGACTTTGTTTCTAAAACCGTTTAGTACATATACTGTAACGGAGTAAAAACATTGATATGCTATTCAACTTTATTATTTAGTAATTTTACAGGACAAAAACCGATGGACAATTAGTCTTTAAATGGGGTGCGCGGCTTGTTATAAGGAGCGTAGATTGTCAGATCATATGAACAAATGACCCCATGAAAACATTAGAAAGCCGTTCGACTCAGAGGGCCCATGACTGGCCGCAATGGGGGCAATAAAGTAAGTGGTCCTTAATAGACTGATAGATAGATACGACATTGTATACTGAAAACAGTACCTGATGAATTTATGATACTCCATGATGGTCAAAAACCTTCGAGCGCGACAAAACAACCTTTCAAAGATTCGGTTGGCTCCTAATCCACCTGTACCTGTGCTCTAGGTATACGTAATAATTACGAAGAGAGATCTGAGCTCTGCAGTGGGTCGCTAATGGCTGAAACTAACTGCTATAATTGTAGAGGAAAATATACCAGTAGCAGTGCAACTGCTTCGGTTCTCGCCATAAAATATCGTTTGACTGCAATCAGGGCTGACGCTTCGCAGTTGTGTTGTTAGGATTCGGGCACACTGTTCGCCCTGTGGAAAATATCGCTTTTATATAATAATAATACTGCATAATTTATTAAACTCTCAATATCATCATCATATTACTGTTACAGTACTAGTTTATGATATCGGTAGTTATATTAGTTATCGACAAATATACGTATCGTCTTGGGCAGACATTATATTGGTGACTTTAGCCACTAAAGTTTTTGAGAACGTAATTACTCTGAGGGATACGATAAGCAGTGAGTTGTTGGTAAGCCTCAAGTAGAACGAATGCATACAATAAACGTCGTTCTTTCGCACAGGACATCCAGGTTGAAAACGAACGAGTGGATTAAAAATATTTATAAATTGTTACAGTGAGTGAGTGACAATGTTATAATAAAAATATTTTAATGGTATATGACATTATTGCCTTGGGTGGTAAAGCGTGCTATCTTAGTAAAAATCAATTCACTGCTGACTTGAAGATACATCCACACCCACATTATCGTTGGACGGAAACACCGAAGCGGGTAAACTATTATTATTCCCTTATTATTTTTCTTTAATTATCCGTGGTGTACACTCAGCCCTGCCATGAGGCACCTCATCGTACGTCAAAGCCCCGGCACTCGCGCGTAGCGTTCGCTACACGGAACAGGGAAAGACGTAGAGCGTACCCTGCAGGAGGCCGGTGCGTCATCGTAACTTTTTTGACCGGTATGATAGTAAAGGCTTTTAAACATCTGTCTTTAGCAAAGACGTGGGAAGTAATATGCCGAGAATCCATTAAGGTGACAAAGTTAATTGCATGTCAAAACTTGTACAATGTAATGTAATATACTTCGATAGCGTGATTCAAGTTTTTGACGTTTGAATTTGTTAGTTTTTTACCAATTTACATTTTAGATAATAAAATCAAGTATTATCAGACCACAACTTTAAATCCGAGGTTTCTTTGATCGAATATTTTGAAACGGATATATGTGTGTATGCTCAATATCTATTTAATGGCTCTTGAGTTACTCCAAAAACGCATATCAAGACTTGATTATCAATAGTCAAGCGGTGCTTCAGTAGTACAAACAAAAAACTGAACTGAAGAAATTAGAGTGAATTTATTTTACTGGCAAATGACAACCACAGAAAAAAAATATGAGTTAAATTTATCTACGAACATTTAGTTCATATTATACAAAGCTCTGTATATTTTTGAGAAACAAAACCAACTCCATTTGAAAACATAGAAAGCTCACGCATCTCCACGCTTTTCGTTGTTCCCTAACGCGAAGATAAGAACCGCCGAGAGATAACACGTACAATACTTATCCAATTAAATTAACCGACTGCGCCAATACGGGTAATGAGTTTTGCGATATTTATTTCTCAGCCATTAAAAGTGTGGACTGGAATGTGTATAAATAAGCTCTTACGCCTTACTGTTTTAGTGAGACAAAGAGTGGTATTTATTACGGTTCAAACGATATGGCGTACAACAAGACATAAAACATCTATCACATATTATATCTGTTAAATTAATAAATAGTCATACATTTGTGAATATGGACATACAAACACTTATACAAACACGTATCTTTCATATAAATATTTCCTCGAACAGGAATCAAAGCTGAGACTTTAGATGCAGCAGGCAGACACTAGCTGTCATACTTTCATTAACTGAAATACTTATAAATCATTACGCTTTAGTTACTGAAATTACAACATAGTATGAAACCAAATCACTGTTTAATTGTCTATAGAATAATTTCGTAAATAAAATAATTATATCCGTCACCTACCATGCGAAATCGAGTCGAGCTTCCAAAGAAAACTACTTCTTAAAACAACGCTATAAAACTTCATAAGGAATAGTTTAATTGTCTTCTTTGCTTACTTACTTATCACTAAGACGAAATCCTCATAAGAATATACATACTACATCTTAATTTCAAACAAAAATTCAAATTCAAAATCATTTAATCCTATAGATCCTTCAACATTCGAATAGGTCCTTCAACATCGAGGAGAAGAAACGGCGAAAGAAACTCCTCAGCACATCTTTAAAACAACCCATGGTAATTACAAAAGTTTAAACCTGTGCGGAACTGGTTTCGACACTATTACTTCCGGGCGTGCTTGTCATTAATATATTTATCTGTACTATAAAATCCCTTGTCTATAAGCCGTATTTGAGCGCGTCGCTTAAGACCTAGTTACCCATGGGCATATATAACATCAAAAGTTTTTTTTATTTTTTCCTCACTCCATTTTTTATTTTCTGAATCCTTATTATTTCTTAAACATAGCACTAATAAGTATATTGTAACGTGATGATGAAGAATTCGGGAAAATGTGTGAAGTTGCTAGTGAACTAAAGGTTCAGTTCAAGGCCGCGTCAGACGCATTTATGTTAGATATGCATATTCTTTTATGTCTGGAATATTAGTGGTTGTAGTAAATCTAATCTAGTAAATCTCCTACATACCCCTACTTGATATGGAAACATTGACTAACAGACAGGAGGTACTATATTTATCTCGGAGAAGAGTGTAATCTGTAGAAGTTGATTATAAACCGTGCCTGAATGAGAGATGAAGAAGATAATTAATAAAAACTGCGTGTTGGGAGTTGATAAAAATTACAGAAGCGATAGAAGTACTTATCATAGTTATGTCCCAATTTTTACGTACGAATCCATTTTATCCGCAACACTCTCAGCGTAGAGTAGTAGATCTGAACCTGAATATTTATTCATATCTGCTCTTTATAAGCTACATTTAAAAACCGAACCGTCAGTCAACAACCCCGCGGTACTGGAAACAGTTAATTCGTTTGATTAAACGGCTGAACACGGGGTTCTACGAAGCGGCAGCGGGCCTTTGTGCAATGAACGCTCACAACACCCGCTGTCATTCAAACCGTATACGAGCTACCAGTGTTACAGCGTTGTATTTGAATAAAACTGATCTGCAATTATAGAATAACCAGTAAATTTTAGCAAAAATATTTGCATAACTTGATATGCAATTTTGATTTATTCGTACTTGGAAATGAATTGAATTTTTATTTGGAAATCGATATTCACAACTTTTAGTTGCTTGAAGTAAGTCATCGCATCAGTGAGCCCAGTAACTGGCGCAAGTTGTAATTGTAATGCGGAAAAATGCATTTGTTAATTCTGCCTCTTATTTAGGGTAATTATATGGGAATCACATTAGTATATTATGGTGCCATGGAATCGCTTACGCATACTAGCTTGACGCTCTGTCGCAGGCTTTACTGTCGACCGTGACATCGATAACACATTCTTCATCCAAATCCACATCTATGGTCGTTAGTAGAAGATTAACAAGTTAGAAGAAGAGCTAAACACCAATCGCTATAAGAATGCTTTTCGTATCACGATTAAATTGTAAGAAACTGTGTTATCGCAGACATAAAAATAAAAAATAAGCAAATTAGTGATTGCGCGGTGTAATTGAGTAACCTTAGCCACGTTTTACTTTTGGTTTAAGCAGCTGTGGTCGACTGTAATTAATAAATATAATATTCTGTCTCAATCGTCAGGATAGCTAATGCACCTGGCGTAGCGAATTCTACCGTGCAAAATAATGTTGCCTGCACTTATACTAATAAAATAAGGTGCAATAAGACCAACACAAAAATAAGACTGTTTGATTATAACTTTAAAAATAAAACAAAAAATGCTCCAAAACATCGTAAACAAAAACGCATTTGTGGAACGCACTTGACTCTATCTACGTTTGTGTTATTGTGCTCTCCTCTCCCTAGTAGTGCGTCTGTTTGTGTGAACAGACAATGATAGTAATTACATAATGATAAGTCATTTAAACGTTGCCTGCGGTGCGGGTGTAGTAACATGTACGGTCTGCAAAAAATATACCTATTGATTGTTAAAATATTGTTATTTTAATAACACAACTTGGTTTCTAGGCAGACGTATATTTTAGCAGTAATATTCACAGGTTACATTAAAATAAATGTTGTAAAAGCAACCGTGCTTTCATACATGAGATCCTGGACTCTTTCCACCTTCTCTGTATGCGTTGGATGGAAGCCGACATAAATTACTAGCTAAAACACTTACATAATCCTGACTTTATGCTATAAATATACTTTATTATGTAAACAACGTATATACATTTATTACGGTAAATTTAGTTTACTAAATTTTTCAGTAATCTTCTTGTTTAATTATCATGTGCATGGCAATTCGAGTTAAATCAAATATTGCTGGA
This sequence comes from Megathymus violae, assembly GCA_003671415.1. Lineage (NCBI taxonomy): Eukaryota > Metazoa > Arthropoda > Insecta > Lepidoptera > Hesperiidae > Megathymus > Megathymus violae. The sequence goes on from PDGT01000014.1 coordinate 1,806,355, forward strand.
ACTCATTAATAAATTAAAGTGCTGTGATTGAATTTAAGTGATTGAATTTTAACGCCTTTATCAAGAGTTACCTGATGCAGAATATTATAATTCACAGAATTACTTATTCTTTTTCACAAAATCCTACTCACTATATCTATTAATTACTTAATCAGTATCTATTTACTGTTACTATAGAGAGTAAATGTTCAAAAAGATTTCCCCTTGATAATACAAAAACATCCTGTTAGATTTCTGTGTGTGCATTTTAAGCTAAATAAATAAATATTTTGATTATGTTACATATATGCGTTATAATCGATTAAAAATAAGACCACTTCATTAACTGAAGTGCAACATAATGTAAGTATGTCAACGCCACCGGAAAATCAAAGTCAAAATGTGGTTCAGTAACGAGAATTAAATACTCACAGAGTACAAAGTATTGTCATTTTGATTATCAAGATAATTACGCAGAGCCAATTATTTTTATCGCTTGGCACGACAGAAGGGTGGCAATTGTTTTACCAAAAATAATCAATTTGGCAATATATCCATAGAAAGAAAGCTTGAACGAATTTTAGATCGCATATTTTTGATAAATATTTGTAAAATAATAGAAAAATTATAAAAAGATAATATTATATCATTAATAAAGGGGCTATTCTTCTTGCATATACATATGTAAATTAATTTTAATTTTTCTAACTAAAAAATAACGATGAAGTTAATCAAACGTACATACTATTTCTATTAAAAACGAATTAGCATTAGATATTACGAAGTTGCTTATTAGGCATAAATGTAATGGCCACCGTATCGGTAATAACTTTTTAGCACATGGTATCAGTTTATAAGATTGTCTCTTTAGATTACCTTTACTCTAGCTCTATGACTATGTGCAACAACTGAAAGATTAACATTAAATTATAAACATTTAACTGATACAGTATCACGTTACTTACGAGTGTAATGGGTTAAGCCTTACGATACACAAAACACGTTGGAGCGTTTTGAAATAATAACGAATAATCGACGCCATTACTAAAGTGAATAAAGAGCAATTTGCCGACGGTACATCTATAGATTTCGTGGAAAGAATTCCGAAGCATTTGTCTGATGTGGTATAATAAGACTCAATTATGAAAAAGTTACGACTGTTCTACTGGCGTACATTTAAATTTTCTATGTTGTATATTATATCAAAAATAATATAATTTGAATATTAAAGTAGGTGTTTTATTGTTTACGTATAGGATATACTTCAAAGTTAATTGTTGAATTTCATATTCTCGAAATTAGCGTTGTAACTAATTAAATATTTAAAACTTCATCTACTGAAGTATGAGATAATTATGTACAGAAGATAAGTATGTTAACGCCACTGGAAAATAACGTATCGTATCGTTAGAAAAGATATTTAATAGTTATGATACAATCCGACAGTTGGTACTTGAATCAAGTTATTTACTAATTATAAAATACTTTATAAACCAAAATAATTTATTTCTACATACTATATAGTAGTATCAGGTCAAAATTAACTCATGAATTAAAAATCATTTAATCTAGCTATTTTGTAAATACACTTGTGAACGTCATTTTTTGCTTCTACTAAATCTCGTTCATCTGTTTAAATGCGTAATCTCAAAAAGTGCTGAAAATTTATTCACATGGTCTTTATACACAGAGTGACTTACGAGGAAGCTTTACGTATATCGAGTAAATGAGCATATTTGTGAAATGCCTGATATCATCTAATTATTTACAAATCTACCTGATGGTAAGTGGAGATGCAGACTCCTGGTAAAGCGTAGTAACACAGCAGAAGTCACTGCTGAGTTGAAGACATACACATTATAAGAAGACGGGAATCCTGACTCGGATAAGTCTTATTAAATAAGTTTAGTTTGGTTATTAGGGAACTCTCCCGTCTTACTCATTTGGCATGTATACAAAGTTTTTCATTCCTATAAAACCCATTTTGGCAAATACGAATAAGCCATACGCCCTTTTCTGTTTCATATTTAAATACCTTACATTCACCCTCCAATAAATTGTACTACTAACTACTTGAGAAGCTTAAAGCATTCTAGTTTACGGTAATCATTTTTAATTTCGCGATACATTCAACTGCCTCCTTTTTAACTAGTTCTATAATTCGTGCCAGGACTTTAACTGCTGCATTACTGTTCAATCAACTACGCACAGACAGATAGACCACCCAACGTTATAAAATGGAGAATAATTTTTAAATATACGTAAATGATTATGAACAGATGTCCGCGGGTAAATGTCAAATGGCCATACCAACGACTTGTTTTGTGAAACTTTACAACGATCTCTGTATAATTCAATAATACTATAACATTTTAATTTAATTATGTATTTAATAAGCAATCATGAAGTACACCTGTCACGTACTGCACCAATAATTAGGTAACAATAATTAAAGAAACATTTTGGAACGATACAGGATGCATCCTCTTGCCCAAACCAACTTCCACAGAGAATCGCCATCAAGTTCATCTTATTGAAGTTGTAAATATACTTTATGGTATAGATGAATATATAAAATACAGGGACGCCTGGATATAAAAAGCCTTGAGCACAGGCGCAGAGTTGCCAGCCTCTCGGTCTTCTATAGGATACATTTTGGAGAGTATGCGTAGGAATTGATCGAAGTAATTCCGCCATCGCCGTTTCTCCATCGAACAACTCGACGTACGGCGGGTATCCATCCTTACGTAGTCATTCCTTGTGCGCACCGCAAAGGACTGTAATAACTTGCCCGCTTCGGTGTTCCCGCCTTCTTACAATGTGGGAGTCTTCAAGAGGAGAGTGAATAGACTCTTATAAGTTAGTGCGTTCAACATCTTAGACTTTATCACCACTTTCCATCAGGTGGGATTGTTGTCAAGCATTAACTTATTCTATGTAAAAAAAAAACAGTGCCGCGCAGGTTAAAACTTACCTTGTAATTGCCATATGTTGTTTAGAAAGATATGGTCAATGTCAAAGCACCTTTTCGAAACGGTAGTAGAAACAAAAATGACCCTTATGTGCGTCATTTACAAAATGCCTAAATCATTAAATGATTTTGAATTTGAAGATCACTGAGTTCTGTACCTATCATTCAATTTCATCCCAGGAGTATTCATATCGTGATAGTGGAAGAGTTTTTGTCTTCAGGTCAATAGCGGACAAACGAACCATTATAGGTGAATGGTCACCGAATCCCATGTACGTTGTAACACCGAAAGTTACACTGAAGCGTTGCCAGTCAAGATGGAGAGGGGAATCCCCTTCAAATTACCTGATTAGCTGTTATCCTCCTTCTTAAAATAAATCGTGATATGATGTTGTACAATAAATTTAGTGTTTTTATTTACAGTATTAATACCAGGATTTACATTTTTATGCTTATGTTGTTACAGCCCATCATATACCATCAGGTAGTTTGCCTGCTCTATAACTGTTGGCATTAAAATATATTTTTTTGCTTATTCTTTCATATCCTATTCATGTAAATTTGGCAGTGATTATAGAGACTAAAACAATATCTATCGCGTCGGATCTACCCCATAAATCCCAATTAACCCTCCAGACAACATAAATAATTCTCCTCAAACACTGCAAGATACGTATCTACAAGAAATATTAATAGTAGTAAACAACAAACTTATTTGCTATTAAAATCATGGTTTTTATCGAACGCCCAGTCGAGCGTGGTTCTCTGAACGGTATCAGTGATGACCAGTTAACTCGGAGCCTTCATAGTACGAGAATTACATTTCCTCTATATTGGTACGATTTTAAAATAATCGCTAGCGTTTTTATGTGATAGACAGCACATTTCTTTGAGCAGACTATTTCACTGGATTCAGTACTAATTCTGTATATTTACTGCTCAGTACATCTTTCCTACTACAGTGATTACTTTTATGTAAGTTGATTTTTGCGGTTGAAAGATTAGTAATAATCTACATATTAATACGTGAAAAAAATCATTTGGTGCCCTTTATTCACCTCTTTTCCCCCTCCTCTCTTGCCCTCTGTTTATTTGTCACCGATTTTCTTTATTTTTCTTTTGTTTCTTAATTATTTTCGAGCTTTATTATCACCAATAAAAAAAATTTGGAAAAAAAATTGAATAACTATAAATTCTGTATAATATAAATAGGCAAAGACAATAGTTCAGTTCCTATTTATTCTGTCAGCAAAAATTTTTTTAGTTTGGTAGCTACCGATGAGCTATTTAGTGTTAATTATATGTGGATAAATATTATTATGTGTGTAAAAAATTAAAACAGAACGTTATTTAAAGATTACGGTTGAACGTCGACCTACACTAGTAACAATAAATGCTCACGCATTTCCAAACTAGGAGCACAAAATAAATAAACAGAACAGAGACAAAGCCCCATACAACTGCACTTTGATAGGTACACACATGCGTGAAGTGCGTGTGTGCGTGAGCACGAGCGACCTGTCACGTACGGAACAAAACCGGTTTATACTGGTTCGGCGCGTGCTCTAATACATACCTCTAATACAGGGTTCAGTAGGGGCTCATGACATGAAAGTGTTTTAATAAGGAAAAGTGCAAATATGGTTTACTGTATACATACACACTGTGTGTGTGTGAACAATAATAAAAAAAAACAATATTTTAATGTTGTTAATAGATAGATAATTATTAATAGATAGGAATAACCTACAAATATGGGAAAATATTATTTTTAGCCCATTACAAGGATTTTACTGAAGTTAGTATATCATCGGGTTTTTAAAAATATCTCCTAACAGCATTTGTAGAATTGCTTGAGCAAAAATTTTAAGAATATTTTGATTTTAGAAACAATATTGGTACAGATACTTAAAAAAATTGTTTCATTTACAATTTACCATTAAAATAAAAGGTACAATAAATTATTGAAAAACAAATATTACATAAAATATATTAAGAATAAGTTATTTGTAAAAAAAAATACTATCATAGTTATTTAATACAAAGCTAATATGAGGTTTTTTTATTTAATTTTATTTTGGCAACCCTACCAAAATAGGTAAAAAAATTGTGCGCTCCTTAGAAGTTTCTTTACTTTGTGCTTCCAGTGGCATGGGAACTCGTAGTTGCAGTGATCACTGTTGGCTAAAAGATCATACTATTTCAGCTGGAGCTACATTTTTGTGTTCCAATAAATAATTAGTACTTCAATCCATAAAACTTGTATTAAGTATAAGTACTGTCATATAATATAAAGGAACCTTTAACCAGCAGTATGGGATAGATAGGTTATTGAAATCGACTGTAATACGTTATAAGCAACTAAGATCCAAGGACAATGATTCTCGCATTTAATGTTTGTCTGGGAATCAATACTGAGCAACACTCAACAGGCTAAATAGTTACCTTAAAAATGTTTCATTTTGGGGACTTTTGGGGAAAATTCTAGGTGTCATCGATGAAAGCTATCTCCAAAAATTTGGCGTGTGCCAATGCCTGTGTAACGGTAGTCCTAAACCACAGGTTTTTGAATTTTTTGCACTTAACATTTACTTGAACTCCTCAATATTTTTAAACTTTTCATCCTAATTAAGAAAAAAATTCCGACTATATTTCATTTGATTATTAGCGGTACACCTGTAACCTTTCGGGTTCAACAATTAATTATATGTTAATTAATTTATAAATCTTTTAAATTCACCCCAAAAATCTGAACAATTCTTGCGAATCATTTATTATTAAAAATCTCACGAGAATACGTGCAGTAATATATGAGATTATCGTGCTCAAACAGACGGACAGAAACTTTGTTTTATATTTACTAGTGATTGTTTTAATAATCTCTATCTTCCATCATCCATCCTCCCTATCCGGTTTCAATGATTAATTTGGTTTCTAAAGGTTACCACACCACCTACAAAAAGGCGTCATCGACCACTCCAATTACTGTCAGATCCAATTAGTACGGTACTGGCGGCTCTAGTACCTTCACGATCCTTAGTATATTTATTACTTTGAGATACCTTTCATATAATAATTAACATATAATAACTTTTATTTCGTTAGTAATACATAAGTACTACGTTTTAAGGCGAAATAAATACTGACAGTGTGTAACTTTATTTCTTTCAATGTACAATGAATATTAACTACCAGGACGCCGGTGACAAATACCGCGGAGCAGGCAATAAATTTGCAAATCGACACTAAATGTACTCTAATGGCCGTTAATGACTACAATCTGTAAGATATCGACCACCTGGCTCGACGCGTGTCATTCCCTACATTGATAGAAAACCGGCATTTTTATACGCATGTAAATGACACCGGACATAAAATTCTCCATAAAAGCAATGTAATGGGAACCTCGCACAATCGATACTTTTATAGGTCCGATATATTTAGGGTTCTGTACATCTATACTAATCGTATAAAGAAGGGGTATCTCCAGAACCATAGTACTGGTTTGAAATATTATTTTAAAGGTACATTATTCCAGATGGATATACGCTATATTGTATTTATATAATTATTCAGCCGCGAGGCTGACATAAAATGTCATCCTTATAGGAAAATACGTGACATTTCGAATATATTCGATAGAATCTGTTGATATTTGATGAATCTGTTTAAAGTTTGATGACCCCGTAACGTATGTCTATTGTAATTAATAGGATTTTAATATTGAGTTATAATGTGAGTTTAATGAATAGAAACATTGTTATACATTTTCTAATTGTTATACAATTCTATGAGTAATTCGAAAGTCTTTAAATTTTTTAAGAAACACAAAATATTTCCTAATGAATATTTTCATGCAACGGAACTCTATCTCACGAGTTCGGACATAACGGCGCGTTTCTGTCATTGCGAAACATCTGTCAATTCGACACAATCGAACGCTCACAAATAAACATATAATTTCCAAAGAAATTTAAATGCACCTTTCTGTGAATTATTACTGAAGAATACCGACAACTAGCAACTCCGACGTGAACTTGAAGCCTAATTAGGTTTAGTTGTATTACATTAAAATCATTAATAAATAAGTATCCCATTACACTTTCCTTTTAATAAATTAACTCATTCCCTATAGAATAATTCTAATCTTACCTAAGCTTACAAATTTATTTATTTTTTGTTATAATGAAATTTTAGTGATATATTAATACCTTCATTCTGAATTATATTTGACTACGACCTATTGTAAGCAAGACTATTCTCTTGCAATTGAGAAGTCGTAGGGAGTTAGTACCTACTCCTCCAGAAACCATTGATTTATTCTACACTAATATTTTCAAGAGAGAGTGCTAATTTTATGAGTTTGTGTATGTAATCATGGCCTCTTTGAAAAATTATTTTACCATACGAAGGGAACATCATTCCGAATGAACATAGTCCGTCTCTCTATCTGAATGTAATAATTTCAAAAATTTGACACGGGATTTCATACAATTTTTACCAATACATACATTGATTCATAGGAAAGGTGTATGACATCAGAAATAATTTATAAAAATGAGGGTTCAATTACTATTTATGAGCGAAATAATCAAGTTTCCAGCAACGAAGCGAACGTAGGTTACGAGAGTTTTATAAAAGTACAGTATATACATACTTCGCTAATTACATTTTCGTTATGACTAAACAATACAACGGAGAGTCTAAATAATGTAAGATTTTGCTAGTGACAATGACATTCGGAAACTTCGAAATGCATAGTAATGACAAATGACAAACCCAATGACTCGTTAGTCATCACTTACAAATTTTACATCGTCATTTCTCAAAGGTATGTATGTTAAATCTCCAATTTACATTTGGCCAGCGCGGCAGGCTGTCGGCTTGAGCCGCCTCACATTGAAAGAGAAGACCCAATTGTATACTGTGGGTTGTAATGACGAAACCTCGACGGCTTGCCCAGTCAAATTTAAAGGAAACGCAATTAAATTTGACTTCATGCGGTCGCCCATCAAACTCTTGATCGTCTCTGATGTCGCAAATAATTACTGTGAGTTCTTCGGAGTGAACTTTTCCGATTCAGACGCAGTAGATAAACAGTTTTACGTTTGCGGTCCATTGAGCTATGAAAGCTAGTATTCCTAGACTCGAGTCTCATTCTGATATGACTTTAAGGAATAGAGAGGCTTAATCTCCATTCCGTCCATCACGGTATTCAAATCCGAGCTAGCAGTTTTCACTTACCTTTGAGAACATTGTGGAAATAAATTATGTATCTACGTTTCCTTTTAATAATTTTGGTCACCAACTAAATAATTAATTTAGAAAATAATTAAGTGCGTGAAGGATAGCAACTCAGGCTGCGGGAAAACAACTATTAAACCTCTAGGCTAGAATAAAATAGCTTAGTTGTAGTAATTAAGCAATTATGTAAAATTACCAATCCAATGATAAACATTAACTTATTCAAACATTCGCGATATGATTCCCTTTCGCGGATGGCATGAAAAAACATATAGGATATCACAAACAACTAAGACCCGAGACCAATTTAATACCTGTCACATAAACATTTACCGTTGTTAATCGAACCCACGACCCTACATATGTATAGCAGGCAGGGTCCCTAACAACTACGCCGCTCGGCTAGAGTTTACGATGTGCGATTGCGTTACTTCTTTCCTGTTCAACAGTTTTTGCAAGTCACGGGGGGTCCGACTAAATAGTGCATGGTTATTTTTATCACAGTACGGTACTGTTATGGTGGCAATTAATGGCTAATTGATGGAGATGCGCCGTGGTGAGTGATGCGGGGAAACATTGACCGTACATGTTTGTGTGTTCATAAATAGCGTTTTATTGCGTTCTATTGCAAAACTAACATCAACATATTTGTGTAATGAGCATTTAGTTAAACGTTGTTTAAAGATGTACATAAGTCAGTTTAGAATACCAGGAAGCTTACCTAGAAAATATTTGTTATGTATTAACTAATAATCCTGATAAGTTGAATCTGACTCGCGTGCATAAATTTTCGTACTACAAATAATCAATATAAATTCTATAGACGACCCTAAAGTCTACTTGCTAGTGACCCTGCCTGCCGAGCGAGGGGTTCCGTGTGCGATTCCCGGCCGGGGCAGAAATTTATGTGACAGATAAATGTTTGTTCTCGGGTCATGGATGTTTGTGATATCATATTTGTGTATGTCCATGCCACAGGGTATCCGAGTGCGGGGGTGTGAGTGTGTAAATGTTTATTATTGTTATTAAATATTGACTTATTAAATATACTCTGTCAAATTACAAATGAGTCATTCATATTTTCAGGTTTGATATACTAAATCTTTAGTATATGTATTAAAAGCCAAATTTGATACAGCACTCCTAACTCAGAATATCTAATTAATTAACCGTGAATTAAAGAAAAAAATTGCTGGTATGTCTTTAATCTGAAAAAGGCAAGGATTCATAAACACGCAATTGTATGCCGATTAATGTGTTAACCTGTAGAAATTTAAAGACAAGATTTTTACGTTATATTTTTCTGGAAATTACTAGTAAATGATTGAGTGATTGTAGCACAACGGATGGATGGATAGCTGATTGGTTTTGTCTATCGCAAATGATCGGTCGAGATAACCAACTACAGGCATAGTCTGGATAAGTGAATGGGTAAATTACTTGAGAGCTTCCGTCTTTGTAGCGCACTTTGGGGCGTCGACTCTGATTTTTATCGTTAGAGATCGATGACGTCATTTCGGAGACGTCATTTTCAGGCGGCATAACTTTCGACACTCGGGCTGCCCGTAATTCCTTCACCCTTTCACACTGAAACAGTGTGATGCCTCTAAACCTCTACAATTATATAATACGCGTAATGTACTACTAATCGGTTGGGTAAGTACCTATATATCTATGTTACAAATTTTCTATCCAGGAAATTTGTACCAAATTGAAATGGATAAATATAATTTTAATTTTGCCATTAATGTATGCTAACATCGTCTGTCACTCTTATCTGAAACAAACACACTGAGATAGCGAATCCCATGTACTTTTCATTCAGTTTCTCTTCTTCGACATTCACAGAAGTCATGGCATAATAGGTTTCTTTCTTCTCAAAAATACTATAGATTTTACAAGCGCATTAAATAAGATATTCGATAATATTATAATATATTTTAACAATAGTACAATAACTTTTCTTACAACAACATTCCTTATGACTTTAAAAACCTAGGTAGAAGATATACATAACAGTTTCGTGGAATTGACTACGAATTACGCGATCGCTTATAACTCATACCCGGTACAGCGCAAATACGTTTCTCTGAAAATATTTTAATCAAACAAACAAGGAAGTGCAACGCGTCTTCTACGGCTCCAATCAAAGTAAAACAATATACGACTCAGTTATGAGTAACTGTAAAAAAAACTTTATATAAACATAGCCATTGTTCTATGACATTGACTGATTATCTTTAATAATCTTCACACGAGAGAAAAACATAGCTACCTGTAAATATTATGTAGGTATAATCTATACGGTAACACTCATTGCAATCTTAAGTTATTTTTATCAATCTCTACTCCACTGCTTTCTAATTCCGACTTTAGGATTTTTTGTCCTAGCCGTATAGCCAAAAATATGCTTTATTTTCGTTAAAAATAGTTCAAATTGCAACTGTAGATCGGAATCGGAGCTAGAGTTAGAGAACAGTGTAACATGCATTAATCATACGAAACTAAATTGTTTAGCGTAGTTTTATTAATAGAATCTATTTTGAACTTTAAGAATAGAGAAACAAAGCTGAGATTTGAATGCGACGGCGGTCTTTTTAAGGCGAAGCTCCCACAAGTGGCGAGATTGACATTTAAATGGTTAAGTGGAAGTGAAAGGTGATATTTTTGATTAAAATTGGAAAATAATTGCGTCTCCCACGAGGCTGTGACTCCATGTAATACCGAGGCTTTTTTGTTTTTAAATCTAGTCGTTTAGGTCGGACCGAACCGGTTATTTCCGGTTATTACGAACTAAAACTACTTTTGCTATGAATAACAATGCTATTCAAAAATTCAATAGTAAACATAACCAAAATTAGTATGTACTGATTTTTCGTCATACAATAAAAATTGACCATCGTGTCTATACATAATCTTTATAAAAAAAATCTGTATGATTTTTTATTAAAATTTAGTGTGGGCATTATTCAATCGTTAAATTAAGTAGAAGATATATTAGTTACAGTGATTTTTATTAATCTGTAATGACGAACGATGTAATACAGAATTTATGTACGTAATGTATACATAAATAATAAAAGAACCAAAAACAACAGTTGTTACAATTTTTGTCTATTTGTCTGTGCGTTTGTGCCCGCTAAGCTCAGAAACGGCTTAACCATTTCATTATGGTTTCGACTAATGTATTACAATAAGCATCCCTTAATATTTAAAGTACGCTTAGTTTCAATTCTTCCACAAATAAAAAACTATAATCTATAATATATTATTTCTGATTTATATTATCTGATATATATTCATAGAACGAGCAAACTTAATCCTAAAACAATTGAAGTGTCCTTTTTTAACTCTAAGGTAGTTTCTCTGAAGCGAGGCGAAGGCGGTTTCCTAGTATTGAATATTTGTACTGATTCCCGTAAATACGTTTCAATCAAGTAGTAAAAGACGGTTATCGCTGTAAAAGCAGCGTGATAAAAAAACTGCAGACGTGCATTATTTGAACTATTAAAGTCTTCACAATGTAAAAAGTAACTTTTTAATTCTGACTGAATTTATAATTTATTTTACGACTTGCTTCCAGACTAAACTAGTCAAAATGTCGGTGTAAGGTTTTTTGAACTTCATAGTTAACAACTAATATATTCCAAATACCAACTCATGTAGTAGGTAAGGTTTCTTGCACTTTATCAGATCGAGAGGTTAGTTTCACGAAAATACGTCTTTGTAGCTATTAAAAGAAGATTATATGCAGGCATTTAGGCAAAGTAGAGTGCAAGGGAGTCCAAGATTCAAAGCAAACACCTCTAGTGCCACTTTCTTTTGGTTGTTAATGTGTCTTGATAATATGGAAGAGCATACTCCGGCGCCATTACCTCGTCCGTTGCCCACCAGAGTCAATCACGAACAGTGGAGGTTGTATTGTTGCCTTGGATTTTGGATTGTATTGCACTACACTTGCCTGTAATGCTTTGATATAATCTTCATAAATATTCATTTGAATTTCGCATAACGTTTTCGTTCTTTTAATACCTACAAAAACGATATGTCGTGAAACTAACCTCTTTATCTGATAAAATGTAATAAACCTGAGGTTATTCGAGGTGGCTCAAGATTGTATGAAGTGTCTTACATCCTTAACATTTGTAGGGCAGTCTTAATAACTATGATATACAATTTTAAATTTAACTTTGTATTATAAAGTGGGGAAAAAAACTATCTTAAATTTATAAAGAAAACATATTTGGTGATATTATAGTAAAGCAATGCAACTACTTGTTATTCAAGCAGATTTTAATAAATTTCAATTCAACTGTAATCAAAATGCGCAGTGTAAGGAAATCATTTTTTAAAATAGCAACACTACACGTTTGAGAGGGGTTAAGAATGCCGAATACTGAGGGTATATAAGAAGAAGCTTGCTGTCAGTTGGGACGATTCTATATGTGCTATCTACAAGTGGAGCGTTAAGCTGTGTAAAGTGTTGAGTGCATCAAATACAATAATAAATAAGTGTGCAAATTTAATGTTTTTCTGGCTATCCTTATTGTAGTATTCAAAATTTTAATCCATATTTAAGTACGCAGCACTATTAAAAGTGTTGCCAAACCACTAAACAATTGTATTGCCCGGCAATATTTAACACGCACTAAACACAGATAGATATATTATTAACGCACAGCGTCGTATAAATTAAATGAAGACATCGACTAATGCGTCTCTAAGCTGATAGTACGAATTTATAGCGTACACTATAAATGGTAAAAAATGTTGCCAATGCTCGAATAGGGTGTACCCCCATTTGTACGCGATAAACGGCTTGTACAGGTCAGAAGTATCTTTGTTATGTACTCGTAGCAATAGAGATGTAAATATTGTCGAATGAAATTATTTGGTGCATGGAAAGGGAAGCATTGTGAAATTTTTCGGTGTCTGTTTCGCTTCGTTTGCGGTCGGCAACGCGTCTGTGATGCCTTTGGTGTTACAAGTCTATATGTAATAATATGTGTTAATAGTCTATATGTATGGTGACCACCAAAATCAGGTGGCTCGTCTGTTCGTTTGTCGACTACTTTAGTTTTAAAAAGTGATTGTATATGATAGCTCGGCTTTTCTAGTGATTTCTAGTTTTAAAGTTAAATATTTGATAACAATTATAGGTTTATACAAACACTTTTCGAACCTCACACTATGTCATCTCTTAAGATAGCCTCTACTATCAATATACTAACTAAATTTACAAACAACATAAACTGCTTTAGTAAAGACTCTGACAAAGAGAAGTCGTTAAAAATTAAATCAGGATAGTAAAAACACATTGATTTAAAACGATCCACGTTTTTCATATTATGTAGAATATAATAAAAATTGATAAATTTTGTTTAGACTAGGCCAATGAACATCTTGAAAGAAAAATAGGAAGCTCCCCACTTCTCAAAGCGTATTTTTGTCGCCGAACACGGCCGACTCATGATCATCAAATACGGATAATCTCTACCCATGTATATAACGAATTGTTTACGCGTACTGTCAATCTGAGTAAGTCTGAAGCGTGACCCATTAACAGTGAACATGGTTTCTGAATTTGCATAAAACACAAATATGTTGCGTGCAATAAAAGGAAATATTGTTATAAATGCCCGTAGAAAGTTAATGCTTATTATGCAAATGTGTAATGATAAATATAGCTTAAGCGTGTGTGTTCCTTCTATCGATTACATTATTCGACATTATTTATGAACGTTTTTATATAAGAAATTACATTACATCACAACATTAATTTATTTATTATTACTAGATTTTTTTATTCATAACAATAGTCGAAATTTAGTATTAATTGAGTTACACACTTGCAGTAAGATATTCCGTACAACGGGTCAAATGTACATTAATTAATAAGACATTATCATATCCAGGACTCGAACACATTTATCCAGCACATATATTTATACCCTTACACATCGAACCTCGGACTCCTCGGTCAGTAAATAAACTATGTACAAACAGATATGTAGGAATATTTCATACCTCGGATTGTTTTGACACTTGCAATCACCGACTTGACTCCGCGCTGCGCCTAATGTCGCACAGCGCTCGATTACGATCGGTATAAGCCATTTACTTATGAATGCTTTACGCATTGTTTAATTTTCTTTAAAGCAAGCAAAATCCGGAAGCCAATTATTGTAAAATCTAGTTCAATGCAGGTAGCACAGGTAATTATATCAAGGCTGTCAAATTAATGTCATAAAATGTCAATTAGCGAAAAACTGTCAACTTTTAGACACGAGCCGTGGGTGGTGTGCGATTGTGAAGCAGATTCGATACCTTATTTGATTTATTTTGTTCGCGTGTACGCTCTATATTTGAAACGTTGTACTTTTGATTCGAGATATTTTATTGCGAAGGCTTTGTTTGGTTTACGTTGTCTTTGATAAGTAGCAAGAATTTAGACACAGAAATTGCGATTAGGCGTCTACAATTTTTCTGAATATAACTACGAGAGTAGTGATAATGATTACTATTTACGAATATATGCACATAAGTGTATTTACTAACACCTAAAAGATTTTGAACCTTAATTTTAATTAAATAAAAGTAAGATATTTTCCTTCGTTTCAGAAGCAGTTAAGCGTAGAAGTTGGTAGACCTGATTTCCTGTAGCGTAAGTTCATGACTTTTAGTAGCAAAAAGTTGGTACGTGCAGTGAAAATTATAGCCAATGCTAAAATATAAAATTTATACACTATAGGGTCACCACAATATGTTATAGGCGCACCGTAGGTTATAGGTAACGTAATTCTAGATGTAGGATTTGCCAGGGGAATATTTAGGCTTTAATGCATTATCAGTCCATTGAATGGTAAGTGTTTGACACAAGAGTGCTCTTCATTACACTTTTCTCATGCATATTGACTCTCTGTCAATGACTAACCATAATATCGGGAATTTTAAGGTAAAATTTTAAGGTTTCCATCGTAGATTTATAATTGATATCTCTGATGATAACAATCAGGACCGACGACTTAACGTGCCCTTTGAAGCATGGAAACGATGAAGAAATTTTGCCATCAGCTGTCATCCGTCTACCTGCCGGTCTCGTCTGTAGGTACCGACTTAATCGATCACTTATATGAACCAAGTCGGTCAGGCTCTGAGCGCTTCGGATCTTTTAATTATTATTAAACAAAAAGTTACATCAGTGCCCGTTACTGAGCGATAATCGAGGGTATTTCGAAATTCTATTTATTTATTCTAGTTCTATTAACGCACACAGAAATATAACAGGGAAAATTACAAAAGGTAGCAGAGCTACGTGAAAGAGCTAATTTCATTTAGAAATCTCTTCCAGAAGACCCACAAAACGAAACATTGAGACAAACTATTTAGTAAGTCTTAGTGGGTACACATCTATGTACATACCTACACAACAAAAGTTCAGATGCATACTAGTACATATGTAAATTAATATAAATACATTACCCTTTCATAAAATGTACATGCACTCAAGGAGGTAGTGTTCTTTGACAGCTTTCTTGAACGTAAATAGAGATTTAAGTGACGTATGTTTGGTGGCAGTGAGTTTCAGAGTCTGACTGCGTGCACAGTGAGGGAGTTGGAATAGACACAACTTTTAGGGGCCGTGTAGTTAAGAAGAGTCCTCATGTGGAATCTACAAAGGGCAAGTGAAGGACGGGCATAGGAAATACAAACACGCGACATTGAGGTAAAACAGGATTATGGTGGATTTTATATATGTAGAAGACATAAGATTCTGTGATCCTACGGAATCGGATTAGAAGCCACATGAACTTATTGCGAAAGTGAGAACCATAATAAAATTTCTTAATACCGAAAACAAAGCGGAATCATAACTATTGCAGTCGCTCAAGCTTATTTAAAATCCCCTCAGTGGCATCCTATTTTTCCGCTACTGTTCGTCAATAAAAACTTTGAAATAACCGCTTAATTAATATTCATTAGGAAAACTGAGAAAGCAGTACAGAAATACACTTTACGACATGTCGGAGTTAACACGATGTGAGAAATTCCCAAACACAATATCTATAGATCCTTTGCATGGAGTGTGCACGAAAATGCAGCATAAATAACATAGATGCGTGCATCGTTTGTTACGGAACTTCAAATGCCGTTGCGTGGACGTCGTTGTATTGACAAATTGTGAGATTTAGTGGCGTGAGTTTCTTATTGTCAATTCTACATCTGTAACGTGTCTCAAGACGAATGCGTTTTGATGGGTCGCATGCATAGCCGCTAAACAAGATCTAAGTAAACATATTAGTTTTATTACTATTAATTTATTGGCTATTTTTAAAGCTAATTTCTTTAATATAAGTACAATGGGTAAGTTGTAATTTACTAAAGTTTCACTGTGTAAACGTGCAATGCGGCGCGAATTCGCAGGATCTTTAAGATACCGGTTAATCTCTAGTTAGATTTGCATGTCTCAAATCTGGGGTTAATTTTCAACTCTCTTCCTAATATGAAACAATGACAGTATGTAATTAATGTATTCGAAAAAAAATGTTAACCAATATACTCTTTATTGTTAGTAAACTAAAAATCACGATCAAAATATCAAACGGCTAACATTAAACGGAATTGTTTGCGAAGAAACATTGTATGCAATTTTACGGTGTAGCAAACGGATGAATATATATATTTTTCCATTATATTAAATTTATTTAACATAAGTTGGTAATATGTGAAACAGTACAAAATCCAAGACCCGCAAACAAGTCTGTCACATAAATATTTGCCTCGGAAGGACACCAAGCATTTGGTCAAGCGTCTTCCAATTGACCAGGTTCATCACCAAATTATCAAAAAAAATTAGAAGCTTCATAACAGCGTTTAAAATTCATTGGCAAAACATAACAATTAAAAACGTGAATTCATTCCATATGTTTCCTAAATATTCCGAAACAGCTCACAATTTTAATTAAATTATCTATAATAAATGCACTTACAATTTCTCCATAACATGGCCAACCAGGCACGTTTGGTCAGTGACCGATCCATGACCATTTAGAGTGAACGCAGCCACCGTGACAGCCATAGCTGCGGTGAAAATTGCAGAAAATTAATTCATTTATACAACTGCAATATCGCTGAATGCACTGCTTTGGAATACTTTTTACATAACCGGCATTTTGTCTAACATGGACCTTATTGTACTGGAAGAAAGTCATATCTTGAATGGAACACACATACTAGGGCTCAGGGTTGTCAACGACTCATTTGAAATATAAACTAGTGCATGGATTTATTTGATTTAAAATCTTAATAACTTTTACTGTAGTTTGTTGTCAGAGAGTGTTTTTAAATATATATTTAAAGATTCATATTTTGGACTTGAAATATATTTTGATATGAATCATGTTTATTTATTGTTTATAATCATTTATAACCACGCTATCTCTGAATCTGTTCATAACGGACTATATATACGTCTCTTAGATTGTTAACAATATATAGTATAAATCGGTCTAGTCGAAATTAAACTGGTTAAAGCATTCAGAAACTATAAAATACTAACTTAGTACACAATATATAACATTTAAATTATTGTATTTAATTAACTAGTGTTTTATGTGCGTTTTATAATGCTACAAAATGTATAAAATTTCGGAAAAGATCTACATACACCATAGCCTAGTAGTTTGAAAGTCGGTATACCGCACAGGAGACTCGAGTTCAAATCCGGCTCGCAATTCTAATTTTTCAAATTACGTGCGTATTACATATTAATTAACCTACGTTTCGGTGAAGGAAAATGTCATGATAAACCTGCACATGTGAGAGTTCTCAAAGGTATGTAATTGCTGCTAACTCATAAAAGCCAGCGTGATGGACTATAGCCTTAACTTCATTAATTGTGAAGGGGACCTGAGCCCAGCAGTGGGACAAATTGTGTTGTATTGAAGACATTGTTCATACTGCGACAATATACATTAAAATTAATTATTTTAAATTTTTCTCAATTCTATTCAATTTAGAAATATATTTACTTTTTATCATGCTATACAATTACACTTATGCATCACAGTAGGCCTGCAATAAAAGTTCTGTGAAAATGCTGAATTGACCGTTGTGTGCATTACATAACTTCCAGACAACCGTGGTTTAGTGTGATGTACGGATAAAATTATTAGGGAAATTTGCGTTATATTTTATTTTTATTTTTGATCATGCCAATTCATGTATAGCTCATTGAATCTTATGGTTAAACAGTCCGACACTTGAATCACGTTTCTAGCAGTCCAGAACATAACGCCCTAGGGGTAATTTGATACACGAAACCAGTTGGGAAGATCTGTATTTTATATAACAGAAGGTACTGTAGAGAACTCTGGCTGTTTGGCTGTATTTTTTTAAGTATTAATGATTAAAGTATTTTAGTCATTCAATTGATCATTAGTCTTTGACATTTTTGTTACCTCGATTGAAAACACACGTTCCAATAACCAGACAAAATATTATTTTATAGAATAATGGCCCGTACTGAAGTCGTTCGAGATCAATAATTGATTATTATACATCGCACCCTTAGAATGAAAGGGAATTGCAATTTATGGGAAATGACGAAAAAAGTATTAAAAAATGTATGGTCTTGAGTAAATTTAAAGAGACTGATGTATGAGGTTTCCCCTTTTTCCCTTTCTCACTCATAATTCGGGCTCTTTTTCACCATGTGGTTTTAGAGTAGGCTTTTTTAAGTAAATTTATAGTAAAATCTGGAATTTTAGGAATTTTGAGTTAAGTCACTTTCATTGTAAAGGTGCGACATGATATATTATAGCCTTTGTCCATCCGAAATAAAGTACCTTTCAATTAAAAAAAAATTTCTAATAGGTGCCGTGGTTCAGGAGATTACTTCGCACACCTACACAAACTCACAAAATTCGCACTCTCCTATTATAACATTACACTAAATAACCTTGGCGTTATTAATTTCATAAAATGATCAATTTAAATTTTTCCTTTAATTAAATATCCATTGCATGCTACATAGCAGATAATTGAATAGTTTCCTTGGGAATTTAATTCTTATTCAAAAGTAACGAGAACGAGTATTTATAACAAAAAATGTGACATACACAGATCCTTGTCACCTTGGGCGTGATGTGATCTTGTTAAGACAAGATCCGTTACACTTTTTGTCTCGTTCGCGACGAATGCACTAATACTGCTTTTTGCGATCAAATAGATGGCGATCGGGCGTTAATGTCATTATCGGACTTGCTCAATTAAAATTTCCGACTAAATAAGGAAAATAGAGTTAATATTTAATAGAACGCTGTGAAAATGTGACAACCTTGAAATGTTAATGTCGTCGAAGTATTATGATGTTTTTTGTTTATTTTCTGTAGATCATTAGTGTCCCGGTTTTATCAACACGTGATCCTTGTTGTTGTAGTAGGACAGCACAAGTTGGATTTGTCTTAATATCAAATGATTTCGTTTATTAAACACTATTCGTAGAATGAAAAAATTTCATCTCTCATTTAGTCATTATTGCAGAGTCCTCCATTATGGATCGATGGTTCAAGAGCGGGGTCTTCGATAATCTTTAACAACTGCTATCCGACAATCACATCTGAGGCACACGACTTACCGATGCTCTCGGAAATAGAAGACTGTGAAAATTGGCATAAATTTTTCCCTTAGTAACTTAGTATAATTCGCCCTCTGAACCGGGTGCAATAATGTCCTCATGAAATTGAGACCTAGAAGCAGTCGGCAAGGAGTCGATTGGTGGAGGTGTTTCTCCAGCACTATACTATAAAGTTTCATAGATAGATAGGTCACCCATTCATGCATAGACCACGGCTCATGTTGAATCAGTTTTTAAAACACTTCTTCATGTTATTTAGTTTGTTAAGTTAGCATGATTGGTGCAATTGGTGAATTCTGCACGTATCTGCGTGAACTCTGCATGTATCTCTCATTTTGAATGTGTATATAATAAACGAATTATCATTTCAGTAAAGGAATAGTCGAATTCAGGGTTCAGAGTGCTTAATATTTTCCGAGGTGTGTAAAGTACCTAATTTCACTTGGCCAAATTGGGAAATTGCGGTCGTAACCGTTCCCACTGTGAGAAGGATTCCAAACCCAGAAGATAACTGCTGATAACAGCATAACATTTATGAGTTATAATGTTGGAAATCCTTAGGTTTTTAGCGATTCTCTGTTTTCCTCGTAATTGAGGAGGTCATTAGTACTCCATCACGCTATTCCGATGTGTATGTTGGAAGTCATAGAGTCCAATCTAATTATCATAAATTCTCATGCCATTTTAAGACCTTACATACGACTTAATCACTCCCAACTGACGGTAACAACTTCGGCTGATGGACTAACGTCACCTTCGAACCTTAGAAGTGCTTAAGTTTAGTCAATAGCAGTCACCCATTCAACGCTACAGTGCAGAAAATACTTGGCTCATACATTCATTCATCGTTCATTACAACCCATAATTAACAATAAAGTTCCGTCATAATATTTTCCTTCACCGAAACAAGTGATAATTAGTTAATAATATACTCATAATTAGAAAAAGAAATAGAGGTGCGTGAAGGACCTTGAACCGGGCACCAGCAATCAACTAGACTACGAGGCACTGGTGACGCGAACTGGAGGTCTTCGTAGAGTTCAAACTCTTGATCTAACCCTTTCAATATTTTATTTACCTACGATACGCACATAAAAATATTTTCAAAACACATACCAGTGGCCAGCAGGCCGGTACGATGGACTGCCGGTCGGCTCACCTTTGATCTAATTAGAACAATCAACATGATGATCACGTCGGCATGCCGCCGTTGCAAAAACTAATGCTGATTTTCAACGGTGTAGTGTTTACTGACAGTGGGATTGATAAAAAAGTACAACTGTGCATGAGTTTAAGGTCAGTTACTAAAACATAGTTTAAATGGAATTTTATTCACAAAGAACACAAGTCAAGAATAGATTTTCTGTCGAGAAACCCTTATTCGTTCGAATATGTTTTTAGTAAGTACTTTTAATAAGTTCCCGCGCTTTGTCACCCAATAATACATTGCCACTTTCTTACGTCAAATTCTCATTTAATAATCGAATAGTGTTCAATATTTCTAGATTTATATTTAACTATTATAATATATATGTTTTTTTTTTTAAATAAGTACATTCGTTTTGACTCCTTTATAGTGTTTCACATAAAATGAATAGCAGGTCTTAGTAATTTTGCTTATTTGTTTATTAATGAGTATTATACAACAATAATATGAGTTCAATTAACGACAAGACATGTACATGTAAAAACACTTGAAAGCAAATTTGAACATGCAAAGCAAAATTGAACAATATCAAATGCGTGACAGAAACAATATTAAAATATAATTATGTTAAAAAAATATTCCCTAAAGCTAGATTTCTTCTTAAGGTATATAAAAATGAGCAATCGACATCTAAATGCACTAACCCATCAAATAATAATATTACTTATGTACTTACTGAAATGCAGAAATACTCTGTCAGCTATGATAATTGCCTCTAGTCAGTGATTTACTGAATACAGAATCTTTTGCTTTGTAAAATTCACAAAGCGTTAGTACTTGTTCAATTGGCTTACAATTGTAAACGCGCGCATCTTTCACATCTGCTCAAATTAAAGCTTCTTCGTTACGGCATAAAAATCTTTAAAATGATCGTTTTTCGTTGAAAATATTATAAAGGGGTTGCTTTTTAATTGTTCTTGATAATCGCCGGTTGAGTGTACACGTAAGTACGATTATTATATTACACCTTTCTGTAGGAATCCGATTAGGTAACTCGGCTATAAGGTTAGGTGTTACTTTGTAACAAAGAATTTGTAGTACGTATTTTTTGTATCTTAATGATGGAAAATAAATGGGCTTATGAAAAGCATGGTTTAATAATATGGTACTTAAAACGAGTAGACGAGGCAATCATTGTGATACAAAAATGCGAACAATTTACACTGTAAGAGGTTCATGAAATGTAGCCGATTTCTGAAATATAAAAGATTAAAATAAAATACTTATATAACTTACTTATTACATTGTTTTACTTAATTAGTTTGTTTCTTTGTTTTTTAATTTTGCTTTAATTTTGTAAGATACAGGAGAGTGGGATATCTTCACGCAGTCGTATTTACTAAAAAATATGTCTTAACCATGGAAAAAAATTATAAAAAGGTTTCTGAAATTGATAAACTACTAATAATAATGAAGCTTAATTCCCGTAAATATAGAAACGTTTTTCTTCCGTTTTTTTAAGCAGATCTGACACAAGCGATCAAAAACCGACCTTTTAATATTGAATTATTAAAAAAATAATAAATAATTAATAATTGATGAAATAATAATTAATAAATAATTATATGTATTTTACAATTTAAAAACGTATTATTTATTTCTTGTTATATAAAACCTAGTATCAATTAGGTTTCTAAACTGGCCGCTCAGTTATTTAGAGTCTGGGCTTAAAACAATAACATTTATACGCCAGCTGTTACCAGTACTCCGGTCAATTGTTTAAATTTATTTGTCCTCACCGGTCGAGAAAAATCTGACAAACAACGAAATTTGTAACATTGACACCCTGACGATTGTTGTAATATATATTCTTTGACCTCATGTTACCCTGGTACTTTAAGATTGTCAAGATAGAAGAAATCATGTAATTTTTTATTTATTTATTACTTTATTGTACAAACCTTAAAATAAAGGGCGGTACAATGGACGGACGGACCAGTCAACCCTGGGCGCTGGCGTGGGAATGTGGCAGGTGCGTACAATGTAAAAAGTTCCATAAAACCAGAAAAATCTAAATTTTTGCGGAATATCGTCATAAGCAAAAATATATCGGTAATAAACTACTTTAATTCACTCAGATCACGGAGCGGCCTGCTTACCAAAACACCATCGCTACCTTTTAGTTTTCATTCAATGTTAGAAATTATTCCATCATCTACCTTAGTATCCTTATGATAATTCTACTGGTATAACTCGCTATTAAAAATGCTTCGGTGCCCACAACAAGTTTCATAACAAGTAGAACTTCACGAACTCAATTTAATATTAGATGTAATTTTTTTTTATGCAATAAAATTTAATCACCAATTTTGATCAAAATATCCCACATTTATGTATATTATCGAAAGTATTGAAGACTTCTTTCAAAATCTCTTTAGATTGATTTGGGAACCATTGACACGAAAATAAATCCATGTAAATAAAACGCCTCTAAATTAACGTAAAAAGAGTGTTATTTTATTAATTTCGTGTGATTTTCTGTGAGCGTTTAACGCAACCGCACGGGACACTACACGTCGAGCCGGCCCGTAAGATCGCTCGTGGCGGCCATTATCAGCCGATAATCAACGTGTCTGCCTCATTTTAACGCGATATCATTCGCCTGTCATTACACAAAATTGATTGCCGATCCGAATACATTGAAGTATTGACGAGATCACGGAAGCTGGCCTCGAATTATACTCATTTTACCAAGTTAATGTTACTGTTTAAAAACAATTAAGGTTATACGACAATTATGCTTCGAAATGGCTCTGAGCGGGATAAGTATCGAGTGATTTATTCTCATAGTCCTATGGATTTTTTGTCAGTAGTTAACATAGAGTAGATTAACAAATTGGTCACTGTCACCCGTAGCCAACCGTGATAAAGACGCATTGTTCTGGAAAAGGAATGTGTGGAACACGCTCTTTAATTAGCGCTGCAATCGAAGCATTGAAACGATTCACATTTGATTCCAGAAGATAACTGGTCAGGCAGTTAGAGGATCCTACCACCATGTGCTAGTACTGTTGGCAATAAACGAGTTCGTAACGATACCAGTTACCATTAACATAGAGAACCGTTCGCCATTGCCTTGTATACATGGCCTGTTTTTCAGTTGGGGAAATAGACCAGACGTGAATTGTGAATAAGGACCTTACACATCGACTGTGTCGATCGTTTCTCTAAGCTTATCAGCGTCAGATGCGGTCAAAAGCCGGTGCCAATTACAATTACATAGATGGTACCGTTTGTTTTATATAAACAAATGGATGTTTACGACAAAAGGATGGATAGTCATCATGTGTCGAGTCGTTCGATGGAGGAAAGGGGATTGATAAATCGGTTCGTATAATTCCTGTGGTTAGTTGTTTCCAAGTGTTAAGTTACTCGAGTTCTGGATCATAATAGTAATTGCTATGCTTTTCAAAAGCTTCAGCTAAAAAGCCTTGTGGTATTGACTCTACTAGGCCTCCTAAATAATAAAATAGGCTTTCAAAATAACAGAACTTCTGCTTAAATACTTATATATGTTGCCTGCAATGGGCCGCTAATGATTTCTGTATAGGTACAAACGTGGTAACGACACGATTTAATGAACGTGAAACAATCCTGGCGTTCGTAAATAGAAATCACATGTGAAACAATTGTCAGTAATTGTTAATATTCATTTTATATTTTTCCATGTGAAAGTATAATACAAGCAGCGTGGGTGTGGTACACTGATGGTTCAGTATAACACCGTGTTTAACACCTGACAGCTGAGGCTCTGCAGGGCATCACTGTTTGCGGAGAGGCGAGTCGACTTTGCACAGCAAATGGTCAAAGCAAACTGAAATTAAGATCTCTGACT
This sequence comes from Megathymus violae, assembly GCA_003671415.1. Classification (NCBI taxonomy): domain Eukaryota; kingdom Metazoa; phylum Arthropoda; class Insecta; order Lepidoptera; family Hesperiidae; genus Megathymus; species Megathymus violae. The sequence goes on from PDGT01000014.1 coordinate 1,831,229, forward strand.
CTATCAGTTCTTACTATTAATGAGTTTTTGAAATATATATTACTTTCTACGTGTGTAGTTGATGTCTTGGATTTGCGATATACGAGAATAATTACCGCAAAAAGCATACAAAGAAGAAACAGAGTTAATTACATAATGTACCTCTTACCAAGAGGACAATACCTAATTCTAGCTAAAAAATAGAAAAAAACCAACACTAATTTCTGTTCAATCAGGCACGGATGTGTTTTGATACGAAAAAAATATTTTAGCTCTACTTATAGTGCATACTGGGTCTAGTATTTTAATAGCTCTCGGCAATCTTCGTTGTTTTTCGTTTAACGGCTCTTAAAAAGCACTAACCCTTCACATACATTAATGCTAAACAGATAACCTTTTTATTTGTAATGGACTTAAAAAATCGGGTCCAATCTTCGCGTATTTATCTAAAGCATAATAATACTGTGTAGTTTTAAGACATTGTATTTGTAAAGACAGTTAGACATTGTACTTTATATTTTTTGTTGAATTATATCTTATACAGATCCAAGAAATGAATATATCCAATAAATAAATGATCATGTGATAATCGAGCATTGGACATGAGACTAAGTCATACTTGCGTGATACTACTGGACGGGTGTCGGTTAAATTAATTTAAAAATGGCCGCCAATTGAAGAAAGTGACGTTAATGAGCCACGTAACGTTTAGAGATACCGATGAAGATAACGCTAAAATATTGGACTTGGATACTGTTATGTTTATTGCAACTGTATTTGCAGGTTAAACGTTAATCTTTACTGTTAACATTGTGAATTGACATTTACAGAATGGCATAACTCGCTCCGTAAATGCGTTCTATGTATAAATGGCGGGAAAAGTAATTTAGTTATGTTTATTTCATAATTAAACATTATTCTCAATATCTCCAGTGTTCAAGTTTAATTTATTTTTAATGTTATCGATAAATCATGTTATTTGAGAATAGTTTGAGAGTACTGTAGCTTTTTTTTCTAGATTAAAATTAATAATAATTGTGGTATATAATAGTTTTCGTTTGAATCAACAGGAATAAAATCGTGATTTAAAGATATTTCAAATATGGTTTTGATATATTCTGGATATCATTACTCTTCAAGTATAGTTCTAATGTGTGCGTATTCGTAATTATTTTCCTACTAAATGCCTAGACAGATTTCGATGAATAATTTTGTGTATTTTTGGAGTGGCTCAAATATAATTGAATCAGATAAGTAACGATGCTATCGAGATTCAGATATATTTCTTTTGAATTTTATTAGAAAATAAAATAAAAAATATATAAAAAAAAATTAAATAATATACATTTCATCATATGTATATACATACATTTCATCTCACATTTTCAGCCATTAACGCGTCTGTATATTTTTTGATTTTATTCTAATTCTATCACTATTATAAATGAAGTCTTTCGTCCTAAAGACAATTTTTTGTGATTAAAAAATATTATTGTAGGATATTACTAGCATCTGATTTAATTATTTATTTGTTGAGCGACCAATACTATACTAGCCTGTAGAACTTAGATCACGACGGCTTGGGTCAATCATAAGTTGAAGTTAAACAAGTTCAGGAATGGTCAGGCGTGAGATAAGTGATTGTTAGTAGCTAAGTTAAGCTTTGCGTGGTTGGCTGGTTAACCACCGACTTAAAAACCTTACTCGCCGTAAGACTTGTGTCTATTGTTCCGCGGCGATAGAACTACCAACGTGGAGTTTGCTACATCTTTCCAGTCTGTATTCTTTTAAGGTGGTTTGGTATACTGCAATTTTCCATTGTGAAGACATCCATGTCCTGCAGACCACAACAGATGGGTTCCTCAATTGATAAACGTATTATAATCACGCCTGTATATTCTAATTTCCAGAAATGTCAAATGTCAAACAAACAATTTCAAGAGCGGAGTGGAGTTGCGTAATATATATTGCTATGAACAAACAAATCCGTTATGTACAACTTTTAATATTGTACTTGCTCTTGATAAGCAAAGTAATTAAAAATAATTAAATTTGAAATTGAGGGAACATTCTGAAATATTTTTTCTCCTTTATGGGTATTGATGCGTTGATGGTATGAGATGTAATTATCATATTATATTTTAGGATACTTTCAGACAATATAACCGTGAATGACTTATATAATCCAAATAGTTCAATATTAAAATAAGATATCACACACAATAACATGAAGATCAATCTGAGTATTTCTCGTTATAAATAGTGGTAAGCCTGTCACCGCGACTCGAAAAAGTAGTGAACCAGCTATAAAGAATTCTTAAGTTATTAGTCGATTCGTATAATCGTATTTAAAAAAGTATTTCGTATGTAAGGGGCCTGCAGACATAATTTTTATGACCAAGTAATTTTATGTTTAAACTAGGTACATATAAATATACTCAAATGTTAATCGATGTCATGAAAGTATTTTTAACTACTCATAGCATTAAATTAATTTGTTAGATATGTAATTAATTTGTTAGATATGTAATTAATTTGTTAAATATGTAATAAATTTGTTAGATATGTAATTAATTTGTTAGATATGTAATAAATTTCGTAACTTTTGTTAGTTAATAGCAACAAGTGTTAGATGTTTGTTATTTCAATTGAAATAATTGTTTAATCTGTTATGTCATTGCTTATATTTTGTAGTACGTATATCGCACCTTTAGAATGAAAGTGACATAACTCAAAATTCCTGAAATTCTGATTTTACTATAAATTTACTTAAAAAAGCCTACCTATAACCCCATGGTGAAAAAGAGGCCAAATTATGAGTGAGAAAGGGAAAAAGGGAAAACCTAATACATCAGTCTTCTTAAATTTACTTAAGACCATACATTTTTGAAAACTTTATTCGTCATTTCCCATAAATCGCAATTTTTGAGTTAAGTCCCTTTCATTGTAAGGGTGCGATATAATGTTATCTTCGCTCTCAAAATTATGTGCATATTAAGTAAGAAAATGCTGAAATCAAAGAGATACATGTAAATATAGTTTTTGTACAATTCTTTTGTTTAGTGTCCCCTCACGAAACCCTAGTCTCGCGATGGTGGGCGTGGTGCTTCTGACAGATGGACATTAGTTACAATAACAATGGGGCGTGATGAGTCTTGTTATTGCAAGATATATTCATCGTTATCATAACATCCCTTGAATATGTGTATAATTATTAGGTTTGGGTCCCACCTCCTAATATGTAACGTATAGACTGTAGCCCTAGTTTCTTTTGTGTAAATTACTATAATGGGTACTCACAATTTTTGTGTCTGTTACCGATATTTCGACCAAATTATTATGATCATGGTAACGGCGAGACAGAGGTGGCTGAGAGACACTTTTGACGCATACTCTTATAAAAAAGACACAAGAATTGTGAGAACCTGTTACAGTTGAAATGTATAATTTCCAGGATGATATAACTTTAAAATCATACGCTAGACATAAATTCTTTCGTTACTTCCATAGGCGAAGGTGTTCACTTACCATCAGATTGACCATACAACTATTTCGCTCATATTAATTCGTTTTTAAGAAGGTTCTGGAGTGATTGAGACCACTTAAGTATATATTCATGAAATTTGTAGATGAAAAATAGATCCCGGAATTTTTTTTTTCTTATATTAACATAATCCTGGTACACCATAAGGAGATATTTAACATTATTTTTTAATACGAATCCCATATAAACTTATATTAACTAATAAATTAATTTATCATCGAAATTCCAAACAGGTCCGTCGAGTTTGGATATAATATGCGCTGTTTACTGTACTTTAAATGTATTACAACTCTGTTGAGGCACCTGTCTCCCGCAGCTGTGTTGTCTGGTAATGAGTGTTTGTACCTTGTAGGGGTGATTGGTAATGAGAAATTTTTAAAAATTTACTTTGTATTTAAAAATTGTTACTTTGATGTTGATAGCTATGGGATATTTTTTTGTTCCTATGTTACGCTCCCCACGGTGGGTCTACTTAAAATATATTTAAAAAGGAGTTTTCTGTTGGGCACGAGTCTCTCATCATAGTTGTGAACCCCTGAACCGTAATCTATCGATCGGATTTGGTGTAGATCTGTTTCGTAACCAACCAAGGTATAGAAAGTTCTCATGCTTAAAGAGTGCAAAAAAAGCGCTTGCTTGTCGGTGGCGACACGGGCTAAAAGATCTAACTAACGACAATATGTAACTAACACCTGCTTAATTCTACTCCGTTTTTCAAATCATACAAAGATTCTCCACTAGTACTTATTTTTTGTTGCATCATCAATGGCCAGGAAAACCGGTTACCTAACATTGAAACTAATTTTTAAGTTAAAAGTTAAATGCCTATATTTTGACGCACTTTTATGAGACAAGATGTGTATTAATAATTAATCGATTATAATTATGAAATTTAAAAATAATTCAACATTGTACAATACTAACTTTGATATACGCGTCTAGAACATGACTATACTTTTAAAACAAATAATCGTTTACGGTGATCCGGTTTCCTAGAACATTACAAGAAGGCTAATAATTATATGCAAATTAATTCAAACCTTTCCTTATTATAATTCAGGTCGTTGACTTGTTATCATAAGGTATGAACAAGTTTTAGTATTTTTATTGACAAAGAAACACGCGTGTTGTTCTCTTAGTGTTGACGTTTAGGTCTGAAGTAATCAATCCACTAAGCTGTACTGGCGGAAGATTTACTAGCAAACTCATGCGCTAAAGTTTCTTACACCACCCGAATGTTAGCTTTTTATATGTCCAAGACACAGAAGCAGTTAATAAATATTGCTGCTGAAAACACAATTCTTGATCGTGTCTGTAAACCCTGTCGATCCCCTACAGTTGACACAATCAATAACGTTATATCCGCGTCATAAGTTTATAATTCCTATTAACAAAATGACCGATACCTAATTATAATGCATAACTTAATATCTACCGTAGTTGGTATACAATTATTATTACCAATATCTTTCCTTAACAGGGTTGTCAACGTAACAATAAATTATACTATATATTCTAAGCCTTTGTACTTTGAACTTTTGAATAACAATATTATTCTTGCGTGATATGAAACGTATATTCGGAGTCAGACAATACACGAAAACATAATACATATATGATAACATAATATTCGGGGAACAAGTAGACTCCACCTGGAGGATTCATGAGTCAATGTACGGTACAATCGTATATCGTACAGTTAATTGGTATTAAGGCGAGGATAATATGCGCAGAATTGAAAGGATATTCTTGAGGATATACTTGCTAGGTACCTTTTTTCTGTTATTAATGCAACGTGCTGTGATTTTTCTCATATCTAACATTAGTCAGTTTAATAGTCTCTCAGTAGTTCATATGTTACAGTAGTTTCTTCAAAAAGAAAAAAAAAACTGCATTTTTGTTAAATATCGTGATACTGCTATTTATAAAAATATTAATATTATCAGTGACTCATATTGATTAATAATGAATTAATACTTTAAAAGTTGACAACCCTATCCCTTAACACCGCCAGTCGCCATTGAACATATGTCAACCGTTACCCTTGCCTTATAGAAGCCCTAGGTGTCAAGATTTCACGGTTACTAATTATGACCGTAAAGGACGAATTTCATTACTATTAATGCATTGTATTATACAATGATTAAATAGATCGTAGGTAGAATATACCTGGGAGAGTGCCGTGAAGCAAGCTTTGTGGTTCAGTGTAACGGGTATAAATTCCGCTATACTTCATATGAAATGTTATAACTAATTCAGAAATGGCGATACATTTATTTATTTATGGCATTAATATAACAGTTTAAAATATTAATTCTGTGGAAAAAAGCCACTGAAATTTATTTTACTTTTATAGAATTGAGAAAAGGATTTATGTGAATTATAAATATTTATATATATATATATAAAGTCGATTAGAGTTTCGTTGTTTTAACAAAATATCTATACCAGGGACATTCTCAAACGCTTTCTAAAGTTTATAAGTACATTTTAGCAGGCAGAACTTTTCAACAAAAGCATTATGACCTTATCTTCTTGTATTCTGAGAGGAGTTTTATCGAAAACTATGATAGCTCCTCATGACTATATCGGCGAGAAATGCCTCTATATATAAAAAAATAAGAACCTAAATGTTCTCATACTCATCCCAGCTTATTATCTGTTCCACCTGAGAAGTACACAAATGAGACATTACAAAAAACCAAAATGAGAACACGTTATTGTCATATAAATTTCTGACCCCTGTCTTGCTAGGAATTGAAGCTGGGACCTTTCGCTTAATAAGCAAAATCAACATTAAATAATACATAAAAACCGCACTCCCATCTAAACCTTCTTAATAAAACGGCGATGATAGAGACATCACCTTACGGAGTTGTAAAAATGACACGTGCGTATTACCCTTTAGATGCAATTATATGATTATGTCACAGCATGTCAATCCATTGTGTGACAGCCAGCTCTCGAGCTGGCACTGAGTATTTTTTATACAGTTGTGCAATGTTTAGTATACAATTAAAGTTCACAGTTGAGGTAATAGGTCTAGGTATAGTTTGCTAGTATTGAGAGGACTTTGTGGTTTATTTAAAGATACAATATCAAGGTTCAGGTTTTTTCGAACTTGAGTTTCATGTGTTTTGTGATAAAAATCACGAGATAACTATGTGCATGTATATTGTGTGGAACGGAGTGTAATAGAAAGTACAAGTATATTTGAAAAGAGCGTGACGTATGACTCGAGGGAGAGATGGAATACAGAACGCACTTATGGCTACATATTAAACTCATGTCCAAGCAGTCTTATTCTTAAAGTAACCATCAAGTTTGTAATAACCTTTCCGCATAAGAATGCTTTTGACGTGAGTTTTTAATTAAAAATATGGCATTTCTGTCAACTGTAACGGAATTTGATTATAAATATTTACACACCTACCCATGAAAGAGCCCATGAGAGATACACGTATGTCATCCGAAATTAACATAACGAATTTGTGACCAACAAATACTCCAGCCTAATAAATGAATAATAAATGGTATCATAGTGAATATAAGAAAATAATATTTTTATTTTTCAAGTTGAACTAATATGTACATCTAATTTATTTATTGTGCGCATTGATTGTGACACACACATCGGAAACTGTTTTATTTAATAATACTTTTTGGCAACTCAACTTAGTTTGATTAAATAACTTACCATTTTATCAGTAAAACCAGGAAAACGTCCGGACGCGCTTCGTGATGGTAATGTATGTATGTATAGGCACTCGCATCTGCAGCGCCATAAACGTTATAAATGCATTAACGCGCAGAGAATAATGCTATTTGAATTGCATAAAATTTAGTAGAACAATGGTAGCTATTCAGGGAGCTAATGAACCCCACCACATAAATTTTTTAATTTGTCATATTTAAATATTATCATAATTTATCTTTACCATTCGTATTTCTTTGCTTCAGTTATTTGGGTTGTTTAATATAATAACATCTTTGTTATATGTGAATAAATGAATAAATGAGTTAATTTATCAATTTGATGGTTTGATATAATTTTTAATTGATACCAAAGTGTTGTATTTACTTGTGTGAATAACACAATTCAGGGTTAGATGTGAATAATATTATAAGTATTGGCAGGATGAAATGGTAGTTAAGGGCATAATGGTTAAAGGATCGGTTGAGAAGACCAAAATAAAAATCCGATTTAGATCTTGTAATGATGATATATATTTCAATCTTGTATTAATAATTATTACTTTGACAACTGAGTATGAAATTAGAAGGTAAAACGGATATCCACGATGACATTACAGTATCGACAAGGCGTAAGAGGAGGTACTAATGGGTAAAATGCTTACAATTAAGGTGTCGTATGGTGGCTGGTCGATTAAATTACACATTCACTCGCCATGGCCTCTTGAGCACTGTCAGTGGTAAGTGGCCGTTTGGCTTGGTGTCATTACGTCCGTGAGTTTAATTTGTCATTTCTGTGGGCACCATAAATTAATATGCGAAATTTTTGCTTGATAGTACGACGATAAGATATGTCTTATGGGGAAACCAGATACTAATATAGAGAGCTACTATAGATATGTACCTCATTATTTGCTTGACAGTACTACAATGAAGTATGAATTATGTATTCTACCTACCGCTGAAATTTGTTTTTGGTCCTTTTACCATTACTGCAATTTTACATTATTCAGGATTGACTGACAAAAAATGGTACATCAAGTCTATCTATTACGATTATTTCAGCTTCCCGCAAAGAGCGAACAGACAAATTTATAAGTACTGTGAATTTAACAACACTACGTATACACCACAGTGCTGCTGATAGAATAATAATTGATGGGAATTGTTTGTTAGCACTGCGGGCATAACACTAGATCACAGGTAGAGCTGAGTTACTTCTATAAACTGAGCGATGAGAGAGCTGATAGATCTTCAGTAGGTACGTATCACTAGTTCCGACACAACAAGCTCAGGATGATGGATGCTTGAAGCAATTTTTAATTTATAAATCACGACTTTAGTCGCTTGAGTCGAATGGTTAATGGAGCAATCGTTGGTTTCCTAAGTAGATAAAGTGTGATTTGATTCACTTTTCACAATATATCGAGGAATTAAATCTAGGCAGATTTTTTATCGATTTTCCTCCACCAAAGCAGAAGAATATGAACTTCGACTTCACATGTCTTTATGAAATCAGAAATAACAATCTAATATATATATTCGTTTGGTTTTAAAAAACCAAAACTAAGTTTAAATATCGATGAAATCGCACCAGAAACACCGAAAACAAAAACCAGAGCGAGAGCCGTTATCCGATTATCAATCACGAGTTCACGGCGAATCGATTCCACTGTATCAGTACGCTATTACTCACCCCATAAATAACTAATCGAATCACTGTAATAGACCGTCACTAATTTTTGAACACGCCTTTAGTAACGCTCTTGGAGTTAAAGAAACTAGATGTGTCACAAATAGGAAAAAGTTGCTCCTTTTCCAGTATGATATAGTTATTAGTTCTGTTCGGCGATTGGCAGTGATAGCACACAATCAAATACGGGTTTGACATCATTTACGTGTAAGGTTCCTATCGAAACTACCTAACGAGCGTAATTTCATACTGATGTCAAGGTATTATCCCAAATTTACATAAGTACACAAAGCGACACAAAAATCACACAAAATACACATTTTAACGAATGTCAAAAATGTCGTACGAATTAATATATGCCACAATTTAGAACTATATCTAGAGTGATGCAATTGAAGCAACAAAAATACGATTCAGTGATTAATTAATTAAATAACTGTCATAAAACGATGAAACAAATTGTCGAATAATCATGAAACAATTCTATGGGAACGTCTTTGACGTAAATTTTATTTTCACTTGATTTGTATACTCGTGGAACGATTTTATTAAAGTTTCGTTCCTGAACATAAATAAAATATTTAGTTTTTTAAGTACAAAACTAATAATTTTTCACTTAATTATCATGTAAAAGAAATATTATTCAGGTTTCTTGAACACGTGATATTTATAAGTAATGGGAAACAAGCAATCGGAAGACATTAAGACAACTTTTAGAGAGAAAATTATTTATTATAATATAAAATAAGTTAATGCTTGATAATAATTCCACCTGATGGTAAGTGGTGATGAAATCTAAGATCTTGTACGCATTAATTATATGTAAGGATATCTTTAAGTTTTTATCTCGTTAGTTATCTACCTCAAGGTGATTTTTGTTCCGAGTATAATGTTCGAATGTCCATACTGAAACTGCGTGGCGATTTGAGATTGGAACCCTTCTCCTCCTCAAAAAGATACTTGGTCAATAACCTAATGCTGTATATTAAGACAAGTAAGTTACCATATGTTACGAGGAACGTCTTAACTTAGGGAAGTATCTAAGTTTGTGTGACAAATTATAGTTTCGTTATGTGTTATTGATAATCGCCACGGAACTCAGTAATCGTGTTATTCAAATCCAGTGAAGATATTGAACGATAAATTACTTTTATCCCTTAAGATCCGCGAACTATTTACCTTAGCGAGTACTTAGCTTTCTTGATAATTAATAATAATAATTATTATTATATTTAACGTTCATATTAACAAAAATCCAAGTATTAGCTGCATTAGAACATAAACATATAAAAAGATATCGATAGTTGAAAGATTTGATTGCATTGAGTGAAAACAAAAAAAAAAAGATTTTCACCAGATCATTTCGATTTTCTGTTTCTTATATTGTATTATTATACAGCAGAAATATAAAATAATTTTATGGCAATTTAAATTCGTCTTTACAGGGCTTGTAAATCTCATTAACATTTTTAATTAATCAAACACAAAACAATTTTTCTGTAAACCGTAATATGGACTGGGAGGGATAATTATGTTAAAATAATAGTATGAATGTTAATTACTATTAGTAGTGTTAAAATATTTTATATTTACATAATGTGATTTCGATGAAATTCAATTATTGTTCTTATACACAGCACCATTATCAAATATCTGTTATTGATACATGTTTTTGTTATGAGCAATAACAATTAAAAGGTAATTTGAAATCGCTTTGACATATAAAAGAGGTAATCTTACCTGTAAGGAAAGTAGATAGATATGTTAAAAAGTAAATTTTTTATAAAAAATATTATATTATTATTAATAGCAATAATAAATTTAATACCGATTAATCATATTAAATAAATTACTATTAAAAAACTTTAAACTTAAAAATTAAACGAATTAATATAGTTACAAGAAAACCTAATAGGTACAATTATTGTACAAAAACAAATGGTTCCTGTCGACTATATATAAAAATAATTAACAATATTTCTCTAAAGTAAACTATTATATGTTTTTTTTTAATATTTAATCTACATTAATATATGTCGCTGCCTTACCTTTAACTAAAAATGAATATTAATATCAAGCATTAATAAGTTTTAATTAAGTTGTTGCAAACTCAACTTATTTTAAACACAACAATGTAATATGTTAAAATACATTGTGATATCATAAACCCATACGGTAGCTATCCTGTCCTATTTGGGGTCAGTAATAATCCTTTTTAATATAAGACAAGATCTACCCTTTCATTGAAATCTGAATATGTTACTATTATAATTATTTTAAGTTAATTAATAATATATGTTTAACATAATTGATAATGTATGAATAAAAGTAATTTTAATAGAATAGTGCTAAAAATTCCATGTGCATTATTATTTATCCTTAATATTTTTTTTAATAATCACAAATATTCAACGGTATGTTAACATTGTCTTCTTCTTTTATAATTTGTAAATATCTATAGGTACATTTACAAAATGAAAAAAGCAGATAAAGAACGCGCGAAATGAATCTCATTTTTTAAAATATCAATCACATTCTATTCGACCACTAACCTCTTGCCATTCCTCCGTCGTCGCTTCGTCGCGTACACGGTGCCGAGCTGACTCGCGTGCGGCTGTGGCGGCCGGAGCAGGCTCGGATCCACGCTCTCCAGTGTGTACCCAGCCTGACCCCAGCCGCACAGCAGTTTCGACTCTGTGGCTATCTTGACAGCGTCGCCACGTGACGTCACAAGTCTCTCTCAACCGGACACGAACTCGGTAACGCGCAACTCGTACCTTCGAGGGCCATACGTCATCGTGACTCGGGTCACGCGGGAGTGAGGCCTTCGAACGCGCTATTCGTACACATTGTCACTATGAAAGACACTGGGAATTATTCGAAGTCACTCTGTAGATTGAGTCAGGTTACGCATTCGTGAAGTTGACTGGTTGGTTACGCGGGTGTAATCGGTATCACTCTTCGGCTCCCAGGTAACATTGTTATACGAGTACAGTAATTTGTTCTAAAGTGTACGGAATTTTTTGGAGTCAGCGTAAGGGTTTGTTATTGGTATAAATTGCATGTGTTTTTTATTTTTAACACGATAATATATACAATATTCTGATCGATACAGCTGTCTGAAAATGCACTGTGAACTAAGTACATAATATGATCACAACACTAGATGCACTTGATAATTAATAATACGAAAATAACACTTTAATTTATTATTAATAACCGGTCACGGTGTTTAACAATAACAATAACAATGTTTGAATAAATAATCTCACAATTTTAATTCTTCCACTATTTTTTGAAATCCTTTTAACAATTACAGATTTTAGGAGTTGATTATCTTGCAAATTTCGTTTAATTAGGTATATTTTGGTTGAGTTGATTTATCGTTCGGAATAAATTATAATGTGTTTGTAATTAAAGATGTTTGTAATTTCGAAACTGCAATTGTTAGTGACCTCGGTTTTGACGCTGTTACTATTAATTCGATAATTATTGCTGCAATAATTATATGTTCCACAATCAGTTTTTTCGCTGTAAACAACAGAGATTTTATTTTATTTATTATCGTTTGCATATTACATTTTTATTTGATGGCTATTAATGAATAATAGTTTTGTATATTAATTAAGGTATTATTAATTATGCTGTTTTTAATAATGTTCTAAAATAAATATAACATTTGAAATTTTTACAATTTAGATAAATAAATATTTTTTGTTAACACTCTTAAGTCTAATTGTTTTGGAAGAAATGTTTGAGCCAATTTGTTGTTTATTATTATTTTTTCGTTTGGAAGATAATTAGTTTAAAATTCTTGTACATAAAAAATCCGTCACTGCATTCACTCGAACGTCAAGCGTCTTTTTTCACCTCGCCGGTCACAGTATCTACTGTTCACACTGGCACGAATAATTATTTTTCGGTCCATAAACACAAAACACTCATAAGTTTTCTTTCACAAAAACACACTGTGTTCAATGCCTTTGTCGGCGGTTTATTTTTTATTCACGTGTTTTGAGGTTGGGTCGGAACAGCAGCGCCACTGCCAAGCGCGCGAAGTGGTTTGGCGGCTTGCTCACAAAGACCCCTAAGAGAGAGGGCGGGGCCTAAATTCACCACGCCCCCCTTTTAATACCCGCCAATCAGCGGCCTCCGGTACGATCAAAGCGCATCTGGGACGTACTGTGAAGTATATTTTTATTTTCCGAAACAATTGCGCGATTTCTTTTATGCTTTTTGTTCTGTTAGTTGTTTATTTTTCTTCTTGTTTTTTTTTTCGGTAGAGAATTGTATCGCTTTTATTTAGCTTCTGAAATTCCAGTTGCAAGGTTGACGTTCGAGAATTAATAATTTTAAGTAAAACGTTTCTTTTTATCGGTAGGTACTACCAGTTAGTTGACTTTGTTACTTAATTGATTGGTGTTATGTGGGTTGACCATTTTAATTCTTTTAAATTACATTATTAGTTAAATACTTGAATTTTAACTGGTTATTTTTATAAAAGATTATCTTCATAAAATGTTATTATAATATGGTTCTTTAAAAATCAATAAAAGACACTGGAATTAAGTATAACAACATTAAGATTTTTTTTTCAAAGTACTTATCTATCAATATCCTATACCTACATAAAGAAAAGGAAATAATTTTCCTTACCTACTGTTAAGCTGTCTAAAAAGTTTAAAAGTATGCTCGAAATTCAAAGTATTACGAAAAGAGCTTTCTTCCCCCGAGTCCGTCCCGTGTCATTCATAGTGACGTCACAACATGGCCGCCGGGTGAGGGAGACTTTTCGCATTTTCCCCTCAGCCGTCCACGCAGTTAGACAGGGCGCGATCCCCTCGCATCCTTAGCAACCCCCTGTATGATATTTGCTTGATAGAGTTTATTTACACCTAATTGAAGCATCTTCATTACAGCTAAACTTTTGTAACTGAATTCTAAAGGGTTTATATGTTATGGAAATATACACAATGATTTCCGTGTTATTAAGAATGTGTTTCACATTAATAATAATCGCCTATACAAAGCGCTACAGTCACCACAAGCTCATTCTCCTGTGAACTTCGTTTAATTCGTGTTAGTTATTTGTAGGATTCAAATTTGCTGAACCACGGCTTACTTTAGTGAACTTGCAGCGATCAATAAAATATAGATTTACAATATATTTTTCTTCTTTCTTTTTAGTGGCATAAAATACAAACATAGATGGTCCCTTTTATGCCACATAATTAATATTGAAAACTTATATTTTAATATTAGTGGCTCCTGCCGAGGTCGTTTGGATTAAACAATTGATAATTAATAATTTTAACCGTATTGGGGCGGCCTAGAATACTCGCCCCAATCCCATGCTGGCAGAACAGGGTGTCGTAAGAGGCGACAGAAGCGAGCCTGCTTCGTGGTAGGGCTTCGCGTCAAGATTAATCATCATATTATTATTAAGTCATTAATATAATTACTGGTAATATTGCCTTTCCGTGAAGCCTGCCTGGCTAGCTACCACCCTCCCGCTAGAGTCAGCCGCCAAACGACTCGTCGCGTTCCGGCCGGGGGCTCGAGAGCCAGCACCCTTCCTTCTTTCTAACCTTCTTCTCATTTCCTGGCCGACAACGCATCAGTGATATATTTGTTTATCTTCACATCGACTGCAACACAGAGAAACCTGGTTTGTGTGTGAGTGTTTAATATCTCCCGACATGAATCTATATCTTTAAACACAAAACGCAAAGAATACCTACATGAACAACACGGAGAAAAACGAAAATTACCGCGAGCCATTAATAGAGTTGGTGCATCATAACCAGCTATGTTTAACTAAATAATTTGACTAGAGCTAAACAAGCCCAATTGGTAGTGGAGATTGCTCATACGTGGGATGCAGTGACCACTGGTGATCAGATTAAAGTGCTTTGTTTTACTTCTGCAAAGTATGACACAATAATGTTGCTTAGGTAGAGTGACAGACTTATTCTGAGTAGATATTATATAAAAGATTCAAAATATAAAATATTGGATAGCTTTATAGGTCATTTCATAGGTCATAACTAAAAATTATTTACGCACACACGTACAGGTCGAGTCCTAACAGGAGACATCGTGGCACAGGATTCCGTATCGAAAATGCACAGATTTCCCTATCCTGTGAACTGTGTTCTGTCTTAAGATTTCCAGTAGGTTTTTCATTCCTTATTTTTTACTTTTAATCCATTAGTTTTGAAGATACATTAAGTAAAGGGAAACATGAAATAGTTAATTTGCGTGTACCTTGTTTAATAACTTCTATATTATCTATACATAATATGTATAGAATATTATGATAAAATTCTAACTGATCGCTTTTTGTACGAGAGCGATATATGAGAAAATATAATTTTAGGGCCCTTTATTAAGGCAATAGAACCCAAAACAATAATTGTTAGAATTTTTAACTGTTTGTCTGTGGGTTTGTTGGCGCTAATCTCAGAAACGGCTGAACCGATTTCGTTCTGGTTTTTACTAATAATATATTTCAGTAAGCTTCATTGCAATCCGTCCATAAATAAAGAAGTTATAAATTAATTTAAAATAATGTAGATAATATTTCTTAGCGTAATGCGTAGTTTTTTCGAAGCGAAGCGAGGGCAGTTTGCTAGTATAAAATAAATATATATACGTTCACATCCCCTGCAGTAAGATCCCATATGTTGTGAGTGGCATGAACACACACAAGCAACCATGACTCTAGAACAAACATTTGTGTGTCACACAAACGTCTGCCCCGGGCGGGATTTGAATTTGGAACCCCTCGTTCGACGAGCTTAGTTTCTACCAACTGGGCTACAGGGTCGTCAATGTATCTATCTATGTATTTAACAAGTATATTGATGATCGGGGTCAGTTTGCTGTAGTACAACATGTTTTTGATACTTTTTTAATTTTTTAATTTATCGTCCAATCTAACCTAAAAAATATTTCTAATAAAATTCTGCTATTACATAACGGATATTAAAATGTCAACCTTTTCTGTTTAGCAAAGCGGGTATGCCATACAGATACGCTAAATATTAGGTAAGTATAAATATTAATAAATACGGTATTCAATATTACAAAAAATTTAAT
This sequence comes from Megathymus violae, assembly GCA_003671415.1. Taxonomy (NCBI): domain Eukaryota; kingdom Metazoa; phylum Arthropoda; class Insecta; order Lepidoptera; family Hesperiidae; genus Megathymus; species Megathymus violae. The sequence continues at coordinate 1,847,239 of PDGT01000014.1, forward strand.
TTTATTTAGGTACCAAAAATTTGCGTTGCGCGCAGGATTCTAACCCAGGTCATCCGTGTTGTATGATGGACTTTCAAAGCACTACGTTACCTCTGCCTTTCTGGTGCTCTCAACGCTGTGATCTAAAGCAGAACAATATCCAAGGTCGGTGCTCGGAGAGGATGGAGCTGTTTACACATCAAAATTTTTGAGAACTTGAACACATGGTAATTGACATTGGTCCGTTACTTCAAACTAAGCATTATAACATTTCGTTGCCTGACAGACCAGCGTGAAATCAGTCTTCAAGGCACGCATGAATAAAATAAAGGTTATTATGTTATATTAAGAAATATGCTACCAACTCATCCCTGGACAGCGTGGTGAATTATATATTTAACAGAATATGCTACCAATTCATCACTGAACGGCGTGGTGAATTATATAAATATTTAACCGAATATGCTACCAACTCATCACTGGACGGAGTGGTGAATTATATATTTAACCGAATATGTTACCAACTCATCACTGGACGGCGTGGTGAATTATATATTTAACCGAATATGTTACCAACTCATCACTGGACGGCGTGGTGAATTATATATTTAACAGAATATGCTACCAATTCATCACTGAACGGCGTGGTGAATTATATACATATTTAACCGAATATGTTACCAACTCATCACTGGACGGAGTGGTGAATTATATATTTAACCGAATATGTTACCAACTCATCACTGGACGGCGTGGTGAATTATATATTTAACCGAATATGCTACCAACTCATCACTAGACGGCGTGGTGAATTATATATTTA
>PDGT01000014.1:1852804-1882328 GCA_003671415.1 Megathymus violae
ATTTATATGGAGAGGTATGAACATAGCTTGCCACAACAAAGGGTATCCTAGTGCGAGAGTTAGTGATCTAAAATTACGTAACAAAAGAAAAGCAACAAATTATTTTTTCATTACTTCCCTCGTAGTGAAATTCACTTCAAGTGGGAGTTTATTTATAAAAAAAAATTTGGTATGAAATACAAAATGCTGTTGATTTAAATCGGACAATGTCAACATATTGGTCTGTGGTCAAACAGTCGCAAAAGTAGAAATTTTCTATGAGTCATATTTTACATAATAATTATAATTTTATATTTTTTTATTTGATATAACATTACAGGCAAATTAACTATGTAACCTTGGCGAAACCTGGCCACTATAGCAAAAATAAAACCTAGCAAGTGTCAAAAAAATGCATTATTGTTATACAATTATGGCACAGCCAGGCTATTTACCTTACTTTTCTCATTGTTTAATTTTTAAATGGATAGATAATTATGAATTATTTGTAAGCGCTGTGCAGGTGATGTAATATAATAAAATAAAAATTAATATAACATTATTATTATTTATTTTATTATTATACCTTAAAATCGTTCAAACTTAAAAAATGAATTATTTGTAAATTTAGCTCATTGACGACTAGTACTATAAATTCTTATTTAGAATGTATTTTTTTTTATTAAAATAGTAGATCAGTAGTCTATATTGTAGTGAATATCGGGAGCTTAGTGGTTTGAGGCTTCATCTAATATTTATGAGTCGAACAAACTGATTCAAATACAGAACACAGTAATTTTTTTTAATTATATGATTATTTCAAATCATTGTAATTAAAATATGAATGTATGTAGTTCTATATGATGTTGTTGGAGTTCTCCATATCGATCTTAAAATTATAGTCTGCCAATTCACGATGACCTCGATTTGCACACTATATTGCTTTGTCTTAGAACACCAGAACTTTCTAAACAATACGACCCCATAGCATTCCTGTTACGATTCCATTCCGAGCAGCCACCGGACGGATTTGGTTCCGTGAAACTAATCAGGCTAAATAAGTAAATTGACGGGAGGCCGACAGCCGTCACGCGATCTCCGACCGAATTCCGATTACGAACGCGCTCGGCTACAGAACTAACTACCTTTCACGGTCGTGGGTACGAACTATTGTTGGTACCGCACGGATGGGGATAGCCCCAATGTGCCATTAGTGCCAGGTTCTTCTTTTCGGAAGTCGCTTGGCTGTCTAAGCGGTTAAATCCCAATGGCACTGCGCATGGTAATGAGGTTTTTCACTAACCTACGAGTAACTGGCCTAATTGAATCCTAATTGAAGTGTCAACCGTGAAACGATTTTACTGTATTTCGAAATAAGTGTTGGTCGAAGTGCAAGCTAAATTTCTTCGTGGTAAAGTGGTAATGCTCTTCTTGTGACAGATTTCTGTAGGTAGCAGGCACGGTTAGACGAGACAATATAGACGCAGATATTACAAAATTAATGGTGAATTTGAAAGGTTCATGGCCCTGCGTCTCTCTTGTTTTAACGATGGACTAAGTTCAGTTATGTCGGGAGCGGTCAGGAGTTGGGTGAAGAAAGAAGAAATTTTTATATGAAATCATTGAGCTATTGAGCAAGTTGCAGGAAATTGAGCCTTGATAAATTTAATTAATAAGAAAAATCATGAATTCATTAAAGAACCCTATTATGGTGTCTGATTTTCGACTCATTTCAATCTTACCCTATCGTTGTAAAAGCACTTGAGTATATTGTCCACAAGTAACTCTTCTCATTTCTGTTTAACAACTCTCTCTGTAACTCTTACCAGTCTGGTTTCCGCTCTAGTCATACAGTAACTGTACTGACGAGAAGAAATCCCTTACAGCGCTGCTTTTGTTCGTGCATTTACTTCCGTAGATTTCGATATCCCAGCAGGGATCCTCAAGATGAATGCTATTTGAATGCCACTTGAATTAAAGTAAGTTTTAGTTTTAGTTAAGTTCATCATATTTGGTCCTCGTAAATTTGATCGTGTCTCTCAGTTTCGCAAGAATCTCAAGAGGTTCCCAATTTATTTTCGCTGGAATACTCATGCACTCTCTCTCCCTTATAATATTCTCCATTACCCTAGCTCTTCTTCATATTTACGGAAGAATTTTCTTACTCCCATGCGAGGTATCAACATTCGAATTCACTAACGTAACATTGCTATATACTCGTATACACACTTAGTTCTCTTAGTTAGTTAGTTACGCAATAGAAAACATTGCGGCTTTAACCAATATTAGACAAGAGAGTACTCGAGCGCTACAATTCTTCTTGGACATTCGTGTACCGGAGAAAGCCCAGAATCAGCCATAATCAACATACAATAATTGAAACAGTCATGCAGTGGCGCATTAATACATTCTTGCCTAATGAGGTCTTCTCTAATCCGTAAATGGTTCGCTTCCATTACACTGGGGAAAAGAAATATCGGTACAAACGATAAACAATTAAAGATCAGTAATGCGTTTAATTACGAGACGAGCCGGTTACTTTAATGAAAGTTACGTTGAAAAATGAAACCAATGCTACTGTCCTTTGTACCAGCTCACTATTTGAGAAATGACTAATTACAGGTACTGCGTTTCTGTTTACTTTGTGTATTAAATGTGTGTTTATAATGTTTAGGTAATCTGTTTTTATCACAGCACATTTATTTAATTTTTTGTTCTATCATTGTGTTATGTCTGGATGGTATTGGAATATATGTGTATATAAAGCTGGACTTTTTAATAAGCTTATACTGAGGCCAATGTGACCATAAATAAAGTACTCTTGCCCGGTGGGTCGATGTAAGGTAGATTTTTCACGATTATTACATAGAAGGACAGTCTGAAGAGTGCATGTATCCGGAGCAGTTCTCATTGATCATGCAAAAGCTATAAATAATACTTTTATATTATATTATAAGATATAGCTTTTATATTATAAGCTAACTTCCTAAAAAGGTACTCTGTAGTGAACAATAGACGACGATGTGGAGTGGTCCATTATGTTCGAGGTCATTTAATTATGCACCAACCAGTTTAATTGTGACAGTGATTATTCATAGTGATACAACTTCATTCTGCTTGGCTAGCTACTACCCTTCTCCAAAAATCTATTCTGGAATGTTTGTAACGTATTCCGAGTGTAGTGCTGAAGAGATATTTACTAAGTGGGTTTATTTACCGTTTCCTTCGTTCCTGGTAACACATCAAAGTAATTACGCCTCTAACAACTCGCTTATTCATTTGTAGTTGGTGCCATAAAGAAACCGAAATCCGCTATCACCTAATTCTGTTTTTTTTTTTTTAAGAAAGTATGTGTTGCAATTTAGCACAGGTTTGAAGGATTTCCGAGTGAAAGTTTCAAGTTACTCATACTAAAACAAATCATGTATCATAAATCTTATAAATGTGGTTTAAAAATTAACTAATTCAATTATCACTAGTCTACGACGAAGACATACATATATATCGATAAGAAAAAATACTGAGAAAAAATTTTACGTAAAATTTTAGCTTTTGAAGTAATGCAAAATTTCTAATTAAACCAGACATTCAAAAGTTCCAATAAAAATAAAAACTAAGATTTAATCATTATTTTTTTTAAACAAATATACACGCACGCAATTAGAAAAAATCTTAATAAAACATATAATTGCAAGCAGTAAATGATGGGAATCATTTTTTAAATAACGATTAGTCATGATTCAAGAAGATCGAATTGACAAAGTAGCCGTCACATAAAAACTTGAGTCAGCAGAACACGCGCAATTAATAATTTGATACTCGAAGCCAATACGACATTTACATGAAATTCCGTTGATTTATACTCGCCCGTAAGTTTTAACAAAACATGAATTCTTAATCGTACTTTTTGCAAAAGTATCGTAAATTATAATTTTACATATGTAACGCTTTGAACATTTTCGTTGTTTGAAGGAAAGTTGCACGTATGTTTTTATGTCTCGCTGATGAACGAACAGACGGACTTCCTAATGTTAGAAGATGGTCACCGTCGTCAGCTATAGATATGTGTACTACCAAAGTAATAACAGATGCGTTGCCAGGAAGGAAGTGGGAAACCATTGTATAACTGGCTCTCCGACACTTTAATTCAATTGCGGTCCGAGAGGGAGGGTCATAATATTTAACATACATTTTCTTGAATTATATATTTTCGAAAATTTCTTAAATTAACTTCCTCTTTAAATCATTTATTGTATTGTTTTAAAATATATGTATTTTTGTAAAACTTTTATACGTTATTCCAACCTGGATAGATAAGCTATTAATTGTCTTGGTTGTTGAAGAGCCAGTCAATAAGCACGTTCACAGTCCATCTTGGTCGACAAAGTTTTTGCACCAACGCCTCATTTGAAAGTATTCAGGAGCCCAGAAGACCCTCACTATCAGGATCGCGGCAGAATGCTAAAGCGTACCTGTGATTCTGGCCAATGGTGATGCGAAGATGATGGATTTAGCCGATAGAGGTCCGGCATCATCCCCCCGATAGGCAAGCATCTATGGGTATTTCTCTTTGAAAGAAAAAAAAAATAGGAGCATTATCTGTAGGTAAATGCTGTCGGCATAAGATTCTGTAGGTTTATGTCACCAGTGAGTCTTCTTTGATGCTCCTTTCCACGGGGAATTCTAAGCACAACACGGCACCAGAATGAATACTATATGAACCGAGAATTTATTTTACTAATAAGCATGACATGTTTAAATTACAATTTGTTTGTAATTATTATTCATAATATGTTTCTGTTATATGAAAAGCTTGGGTATTATCATAAACGTTGTAATTGCCCACCAAATATGTACATCAGACTTTTTGTCCCCCGTGCGGAGCCTGAAGTGCATTCCGTATATTTTGGGTCACTTGCCGTGTTTATCACATCCTGTCATATTTTTTATTGTTTACTAATTTAACATTTTCATGTAATGTTATCATTAAGACATTGTTCGATAGCAAACTTAATAGGTAGCAAAGGAACAGACGCGTCAGCTGATTATGAGTGATAATTATACTCATAGACATGTAGGAATAAGCGGAGCAGACTTATTGATTTGATACTATCTATTTGATTTATCGCTACTAGTTCATCATTAAATCTGAATCTTCTTGATGTGAGATGTTACGCAAAAGAAGCAGAAACATAGATAATTGTTTTTTCATATCTATTTAGTAACTCAGTAAGTTTAAGTCTCGCGATTAAGTTATAGCGCCTCTGATCATCAGAATTGAATTAGGGTCCAGAACAATCGAGTGACAGAGACCAAAAATGTGCTCTATAACATTGCTTATAAGTAGTTATATGATCGTTTATTAGTATGTAGACTAAAAAATTGCCCTTTTCGCTTATCGCACATCGATATTCCGTAGACCAAAAGCAAGCTTCATGTTTAATACATAGGTTATCAAAGAAAGTTGAATTATTGAGACTGATTATATCACATTCAACATGGGCTTTTGTTGACCAAGTTATTACTTACGGCATTTATTAGTATCTTCAAGAAGGCGACCAAATAAGCATGGCTGTGTTCTTACGTCATCTTTGAACCTCTGCATATGCGGGAGAAGATTGCCGAGACTTTATCAGTCTGTCGGTGCCCCAAAATCTACTGCCCGGATTTTCAGGCAGTCCTATTAACTTGTCGGTGGATTCTAGGAAGGTTGTAGCAATCCAGGATCCAGGCAGGTAGAGAACCCTACATTGTTACACCAGAATCGTCGAGGATTTAAGGGTAAAGGTAAAAAAATATATAGATTTGAATGGGACAAAATCCAGGAACTAAGATCAGGAAAGCTTTGGCACGTTTGGTCTGTCTGATGTTCAGCAGAGTCCACCACGAGCAGGAAAGACAGAAGACAGACCTTACACATATTTCCCAATCAAAGTCCTTTTCAACTTTACATGCACTAATATACTACAATTAACTATCCGTCCATTTGTGATGGCTTTGGTGTTACACATGACCATGGGTGACGTTGACCACTTACCATCACGTGGCTCGTCTGCTCGTCTGTCGGCTATCCACATAAAAAAAAATAATCACCAGGTGCCCGTATCTACAAAACAAATAAAACATTTTTAACGAATTTCACGTAACCAGCAAAGGCCGATATCTTCTCGTATATAACCTTTCACGTGTCGCCGCAGTAGTCGAGAGCTATAAATTAGTTCATCAATTTCATTTACTTTCATTGAATGCCTAATGTGTGTACAACGGAGTAATAGTGACAGCTTTGGATAGCGCCGCCGTCAATAAATTACACATTTACCGGCCACTCATTTTAAGAACGAGACACATCCACTACTGTTACGCACGCGAAACTGGATGACTGATATTTTTATGGTAATGAAAACTATATCGTTTGCCTGCAACAACAAGTGTGAAACAAAATGTTTTCTTTGTTTCTTAAAATTATAAGTGTTTACGTGTGTGTTGCTCCAACGTTTCTTAAGTAAATTGTAACCCGTGTCAAGATGCCCCGGATAAATAGTTAGATTATCAGTTAAATTTAACGTATAAAATCAATCTGTCGTAAATTTCAGGCGTAGAAGAGTGGTGCACATTTTATAGCCGTAAAAGCTAATGAATGTATAATGGAAGAAGATGTTGGTGATAATTGCAGAACGAACATCTATGTTCGTCTATGTGCATTTATCATATGCATGCACTTGGCCGCGAATCGTGACTGGACAATGAGATCGTCTAGTATGACATTTATTTTAACCTATCTTAAACAATTGGAAGAATTATAACAGTCGCATAAGATTTCCTATTTAAAACTCGACTAATTAACTGTAATATTTATTTTAGGTGTTCGATTAACTTGTTTGACACGACTATGATAAGTAAAAAGGCTTTATATGTCACGTGCGAGTACTTTATCTGGTATAAAGTATACAGTAGGAGACAACGGACTGTGAATTACATCATATTTTCATGTATTTTATTACCTTTTCACTAAATTTTATTAATATAATAATAATATAGATCTTATGTTACATTAATTTAATGAAGCGTTCATAGCCTGACGTCAGACATGATTTATGGAATGAAATAAGCAATGTATTTGTAAGTTGTATGGAACTGCTGGCGGCTAAATTTGTTTAGCGCTTCAGTCACGACGTCGATCTTTAGATTACAATCGTTAGACAGCAATGTCATGTGGATTCATTTGCTTATTCCTTCGCTTATTAGCATTATATCAAGGATGTGCAATATGCTCCAGTCTTTATTCATAAAAAAAATCCTGTCTTCTAATTCGCTGGTAATGGGTTTTTTTATTGTCTCTTTTATTTTTACTCTGTGAGATCTTTCTCTTCTTTGACACAATCACCAGAGACCGTGTTTAATTATACTGAATTAGATATTTTATTTTTCTTGTTATTTTGTGTCTTTAAATGAAATAATTCTGTACCCGGATTCAATTATATATTTTAATTGATTATTGCAAACATACATATTTATTTATTTTACATTGTTATTTATTTATTGTCTATTTTAGTAATGAGTGGGAGCCGTACATTCCTTGTCTTTTAACATAAAGCAATAATTTTTCTACAAAACTGAACCATCCTCCATCCATTAAATCTTACCTTTTGCGTCACTCAATTAACCAATTTGGTAGAGCCATATCTTACTTGTAAACACACAATTTACAATTACCCTCAAATACTAACAGGTCTCGGAGTCATTCGTATTCTGACAAAGGTTAGTAGGTATATTGGTAATATATTGTATCGCCAGTTCGTATCTATCCGGTCGCCGGGCTACAGATAAACATGAGTTCGTCCCACAATTAATTGTCATTAACGGCACACGGGCATAACTTTTGTCGGCGGGCCTATAACTCCTGATATCAATAACCAGCGTATGAGGAATACGAGGTATCAGCTGGTAACTCGTCCATCTTTTTAGAGTTCGGCACGTGCGAACAAGAAACGAATTCGTCATAGACAAGTCGTTTTGTGTCTGTCTGTGTGTGTGGGTAACGTGCTGTTTTTCTAAATCTATAAGAAGGTTGATATTGTACGTATATCTATGCTAATATTAAATTGTAGGTAATAGGGCTGAATCTGTGCATCGAATGTTTTATGGGTGTTTTGTGTGGTAGACTTTGTTATCTAAGAGGTCTAAACATCTATTCGGAATTTTTGTCGTGTTTTGTGTTGTCTATCTATCTGTACAGATGTAACACTGAAACCGTTCAACAGGTCGATGATTCTTGCCACATTAGATATTATAGATCATCATTTAGAATATTTTTCATCACGGAAAATGGATCTGTTTCCGCGATATTTGTCAAAGCGAAGCACGGGCAGGCGCTAGTATTATATAGAGTTAAGTGCCCAAATTACGGATATAGGATTGTCGTAAATAATTGAGCCTAATGTTTTATTTGGGAGGCAAATTGAAAAATTCAAAAAAAATATATATCAAATTCACCATATGTAGTTTTACTGAAAAATTCGTTATACGGAATGCAAGTAAATTTACCGTTACCTATTTGACCGGTACCGAGTAAGTGTAATGCATGAGCGGTGGTAGCCTCTTACCATCATACGGATAGTCTGCTCGTTTTCTAGATTCTAATTTTCAAAAAAACATATTTTTATATCTATATCAAACTCATTCCTTAAAATTTAAACAGGAAAAACACTCCTGGATACTTTTGAAATACAGAACCCAATACCAGGCGAGACCGAATCAAACTTGACAGGCCTTTTTTCTTTTTCCTTACAGTTAAATTAAAAATTCGCATTGCGTCCACGGCACCTGCCCGCGTACAATTATGCGCAATCAATATCTTAATTATATCCATTTTTATCACCCAACGACTGATCGCCCGCGCAAATGAAATATAAATTAAACAGTAAACATAACAGTGAGTTATTTTGTGTTTAATTTTTCGTTTTGCGTTAAAAATACGGTGTAACGGATCGTGTTAGTCGAGTTTGTCCGCTTCATCGTTAATGTAATGAAAAGCTAGAAGAGTTCAACGGTAAAGTAATTTCAACTGTAAAGTTTTAAATTTATATGTAGCTTCGAGACCTTGCGTCAGACGTAAATGTTGATCGAGGTAAGACGGTAAGGCATAAACAGGGTCGTCATTCGAATAGGTTCATGTTCGAATAGGTTCATATTCGAATAAGTTCGTATTTTAAAACATTTTACCGTTCATTCTTGAAGGAGGGTGTTGGCTAGCTAATCAGTTAATGAATTCTTACCATACAAGAGTAACGTAAGGATTTAATTGGATGGTAAAACTCCCGGCGTCGTTCAATTTGCGAGACCTGGCACCATTATCTTTTTCAATGCTCTACAGTCTGCACCACGAGCAGAGCATTGGATTGCGTTTATGCACGGATGGAACCTTTGGCATCCCAAAAGTACTAATAAAATATGTGCAAAATCATTCTCGAATGCTATACTTGAATCTATTACTTATACTAAATATGTATGGTTTTTAAAAATAAAGCAAATGTCAAAAGATAATTTTATAACGATGTTTTATAAAATAATTACTGCATATTTCCGATTACGTCAAGATAAGCAAGTATTTATGCTTTTCTTTTATGAATATTTGTGGTTTAAAAACAAACTCAAACACGTTTAATTCAATAATTATTACTGGTGCCATGTAGCGATAGAAAAAAGTGTTTTTATGGAATCAATACGAACAATGCGCCGGGCTGGACTGTTACGAAAAAACGCGGGATGTTTATTTGTCCGTAACTTAGCAGCCGTCATAGTACAGTAGTTATGTTAAGAGATTAAGATTTTTTTCGTGTTTTGTAAGTGGATTAAATGTTTTTCAATTCGTTAAATTTATCGTACTTTTTAAATTTTTAGGAGTAGGGTACTATTTGGAAAAAACGCGTTAAAATATTCTTTAATTATGATAAAACTATTTTTATCATGGTCACTTTTGTTTGTTATCATTATCGTATTTAGGTTCGTTTTCGTCATCTGCTTTTGCTTCATCTTCATCTTTGCCTTCTTGTTCGTTTTCATCGTCATCAAAGCTCTTATTATAATTTTTGTTAACATCATCACCATCATTATCCTCTTCATTATCATCATTATTATCAACACTATTTCTTCATAACTGACAGCAGTACCATCTCACAACCACCCCGAATTTTAACTATGTACAAAATTCACCGTAAAGATAATTTATATTTCGTCTTCGAAACCGTAAATGTATTTCATTTATTTTATTAATCCAACATTATGTTACACATACACATACTGTTCATACACACACATTTATGTTCTTTAATTGTAGTTTAGTTTAAAATGTGTATGTATATTTATGTATATAATTTTGTTGCTTTTTTTCGGCTTTTTAACAGTCTGTCATTTTTTTTTACATATTTTTATGTATTGTGACTCTGTCCCGAATAAATGTGTTTTATTTATTTTTATTATAATACCAAGTACAACATAGTTTTAGTGGACAAAGTTGCGAATTAAGGGCATTACATGTTTTAAGTGCCACGCGTGCGAATCCGTTATAAAATAAACTCTTTTACCATAAAAATGTCAATGTGTGTGGCCCACTGATCCATAATTTTTATAACATATAGATAATTTACCAATGTTTAGGGCATATAAAAGTAATAAATGGGTAACCTTTACGTCTGATGAATGGTAAAAAATTGTTCATACACACATAGAAGAGTTACGGCTTCCTTACATGCCCGACTAAGTACTGGTGTATATCTAATAGTTATCGATCATGTAACATTGCTACAATGATCTGAACCTTACGAGTCTCGGTCGGAACGGGATATCTCCAAAACTAAGGCACGGATTTTAATACGGTGTTTATCAATAGTACTGTAGTATCATTATGAACATTGCGATGATTCAAATTTTGGGCGTCATCGATTTACAAATACAATCATAGTGAACAAAATAAGTTATACATTTTCCTTTTATACTGTTTTTACGCATCCAATGCATATATAGTTTTATTATAAGGATAAGTACAATATGTAACAAAAATTATTTTAAAAGTGTTATCCTCAAAACTACCTGATACCCTGTTGGTACACTTATTGTAAGATAGTTATGAAGAGTTAAACATGACAAATTTTATCAACTCCCGATGAAAATCAATAACAATTGGATACTGTTACTATTTCCTAACCTAAAGATTATATTTCTAGAGTTAAACAGGGCGAATTTTTTTTAATCTTAGTAATTCATAAAAACGGATTTGTCCTTCGTGTTTTGAAAGTCGGACCTATGTAAGTTGAAAGACGTGTTGTTAATTCAGTTTTATGGTCTATGGAAGTAAGTGTTCTTATGTTAATCAGGAGAAAATGAACAGATGATTCATGTGATGATAAGTAGATAAAGATAATCTATAGACCACAATTTCAGGGCGTCACCAACTTGTTGCCGATCAACGAAGAAGCGGTCGGCTTGCTTGTTACACTTACCTGTCTCTACAACTTTCATGTGTCTATTACAAAGTAAGAGTAAGTTAACAAGAAACATTATCACTTCCTTCTTGAATGGTGCTTCGGTGACAGCCACTGTGTCACCGTGTTGTTGGTCATGGGTGGCTGTCACTATTTTACCCAGGTCATTCGCGGATTAGTTGTTTAAAGTTATCAGGGAGGCACTGCACGAGATACACATCGTTATTAATAAAACCTGAAGCGTACTTCACTATCGTCTAACGCGGATTGCTGAGGACGTAAGAGGCTAACACAACTGTTAAAAGTTCTACTCGATGACATGGTTGATGGACTACTGTTTAGTGATAAAAACTGGGCCCAAAATCGTAAAAAAAGACAGCTCCGAAAGACGGCAGCATTCAAAAAACTTCGCCGTAAGCAGTCAATCATGCATCAGCACTTGTTGGGCTGCGAAATTAAAGTTTTGTTTAGTGCTATTTGCAGTTATATTTGGTTTCATAACATCTGGCAGTGAACAAGAATACGGTACCTACCACGAGCTGAAGAGGGTGCCCAAAACCGAAGAGAGAGTAGCCAACCTCGACACTTCAATCTAAAGGTGGCATTGCATGATTATGGCGATCAAAATGCAATTAGCGGTTTTAAGTATGATGTAATAATTGGAAAGTAATTACCACACTCATCAATAGAACTCTCTGTTTTTTTGGAATTATGAAAACACGACACAGAAAAATATTAATCGAGAAATATAGGTGAGATGTACAATTACTATTTAATAATTATTACTGTCACAAAAAGCGCAAAGAAATTCGAGGGAATCCCCTGTGATTGTACAAGCCGTTGGTGTATATATACACTTTGGTTATTACTATGTAAAGGTGTATTATTCTCTCAGTATTTGTAAATTAAAAGTTTGATCAAGATAAGTGACAACGAAGATTATTAAATGGTTACTTGCTTCCATCAACTACCTTTTTCGGCGTCAGCTGTGCAAGTTGATACTATGCAAAAAATACTTCTTACTGAGTCTTTTAAGGTGAACCATAGAATAGGAATATTATAGAAGCCTTGTGTGTTTGTTTTTATACGCAATTTAGTGCTTTATCGTTTGTTCTAAAATCAACTTTACGATGAACTAAACAAAGTTTAAAATAAACGTCCAGCTATACTAACGCCATCTAAAATTTTAGCGAGGAGTTTGATAATATTTTAGACAGATGATTTTAATAGTTCCGTGTTGAGAAAAATAAATACAACGGGTAGAACATAATGAAAAAAAAATACTGTCACTATTAATAAAAGTAATTTATTCTGAAGTGAATTAACCATTTACCTTTTTTTGTAAACTAATCAGTATTACCTTTACATCGTTTTACCATGTATATTGGTTAGAAGAACTTGACATTAAATATTAATGTATCGGTAACATTAAAATATTATTTATTTATATATTTCGTACTTTAATGAAATCACAACGGATTCTGTAACAGCCAACCCTTGAAGATGGTGAGAAGTTGAGGTAGGTGCTCAACGAATATATATTTTATATATGTAAATATATATTAAAATCATAAAGACAGAATACAAATTTCAGTATTAGAATTCCATTATTCTTCTTGTGCGTCTGTTGCAATTGTCTACGTGGTTTCCAATATAGATTTGTGTGCGACACAGTTAAAACGAACACGCCACAAAAAGTGGTATGTAACCTTATTTCTATTGTAATATTTTCAGCCGTTCCCATTGAAGTTTCATTTACATTTGCGTATGGCTTTATTGCTATTTATTGATGGTATGCGATGCTGCAATAGTTGGTTACTATGGGCATGTGAGTGCGGCTTGCGTAAGCGGTAAGCGGCTATCGATATGGTGAGAGTGTGTTCATTTTACGTAGATAGAAGACTAACGAACAGACAGGTCATTTGATGGCAAGTGGTCACCCGCTCTTGGATATTCGTGACAATAAAGTCATCACCGACGCGCATGTGGTCAAAAAGAATACGAGGAGCTCTATTAAATCTATCCGTGGGTTAAGTTTTAATCAGAAAGATTATATTGTTAGCAGCAAAGTGACGTCACATCCGTTAAGAGGAGGGGATGGCGGACAGTCACCGCCAAGCACCTATATAAGACGATGAGTGCTCGTCTTGACACACTTATTTTTGTGGTGAACGTTTTAAGGGGAAACTCTGCCCGTTTGAATAGTCAATTCTGTTTCGTCTTATATTTGTTTAGAATTTATTTACAACAGTCTGCTTGATTTTCTATTTCGTGATTTATAAATTTCACCATTTAAAAATACTCGTGATCTTAATGAATTTCTTATTTTTATTTATTTAGTCTCGTTTTTGCTAAGATCAGAGGTGGGATAGTTCTCACGTCCCCTGACCCGTTCCAAAGCAGATTAGCCATTCAATTTGAAAAATCTTTTTTTTAATTTTTTTGAAAGTGTGCAAGTGGTAATTTTATGTGGTAAGGTTATAAAATCTGGTGAGTACGTTCCAGTTTGATTACTGTAGGAGACGATAGCGTATTTTCAAATACATTGTTTGTGTAGCTTTGTCGTTACTCGATATTTTTGCCTACCCTCAAGTTAATTGGCAACTTTTGTCTTCAAACTTTTGTCGTGAAAACGAAATTACTCATAATGGTGATGTAATCGTGTGGATTTCTACATCTTTATTAAAATATTTTGGATGTGCTCACAAACCTACTCTTAGAGTTTAGAAAGGCATTGGTGGTCGGGAAGTCGAATCCACTTTTTAATTGTGATGAGGTGAGCATTTGTCTTGGAGTGCATCGGACGCGCTACTTTAGGAGCCGAGTCCCTAGGCCGGGGATAATTATATGTCTTGGAGTGCATCGGACAGTAGTTATCCTGGGGGGACTCTGGGTCCAGGATATCCAATTGTCTTGGAGTGCATCGGACAATGGTTATCCTGCACAGAATTTGGGTTTGGGTTAACTGTGTCTTGGAGTGCATCGGACAAGTTTTCCCAAGGGGGACTCTAAGTCTGGGATAATTGTTTATCTTGGAGTGCATCAGATACGTTATCCTAGATGGTCGGGTCCCTTGGTATGAGATAGGGATTGACTTAGCTTAGAGAATGTCGGACACTTTTTCCCAGTGTGCTCGAAAACTTTACTTTGATGGTTAGTCGTCCTGAAGTGATCATCAATCCCGATTAATACAATTTTGTGGGTGCTCGAGTCTGGTGAAATTCTGGTGTATATCGACGATGTTCTAAATTTTCGTTTTTGTACACGTAAATTGAGTATATCTGTATTGAGTATATCAAGGTCAGGTTAGGCCGAGTCGAGATAAAATTAAAGCACTAATTGAATCCGCAGAACCTAAAAACGTAAAACAGTTCATGGTGCTCTGGAAGGGTGAATGACTCCAGAAGAATGCGCTGCTTTCTTCGATTGTGCAGACCAATCAAACGTCTCGTTCTGCTAAGGGGACCATCTGCTCCTGACGGGGACGTCAGGGTGTCAGGAGAGGCCGTGTTAGCAGCAAAGTGACGTCACATCCGTTAAGAGGAGGGGATGGCGGACAGTCACCGCCAAGCACCTATATAAGACGATGAGCGCTCGTCTTGACACACTTATTTTTGTGGTGAACGTTTTAAGGGGAAACTCTGCCCGTTTGAATGGTCAATACTGTTTCGTCTTATATTTGTTTAGAATTTATTTACAGCAGTCTGCTTGATTTTCTATTTCCTGATTTATAAATTTCACCATTTAAAAATACTCGTGATCTTAATGAATTTCTTATTTTTATTTATTTAGTCTCGTTTTTGCTAAGAATATATATACTGTTTATTCAAGATATGCTTCATAAGAGGTATTTAGACGACCCCATAGCCCAGTTGGTAGTGACCCTCCCTACCGACCGAGGGGTCCCGGGTTCGATTCCCGGCCGGGGCAGACATTTATGTGATAGGTAAATGTTTGTTCTCGGGTCATGAGTGTTTGTAATGTCATGTGTATGTCTGTACCACCCGCAACACAGGGAATCCTAGTGCGGGGGTATGAGTGTGTAAACGTTTATTATTTATTATTATTTATAACAAACTCGGGTCTTTTTTTTAACAGGTTAGGTACACAAAAGCATATATGAAATACGGAGTTATTTTTATTAATATTATTAATATATTACCGATTATTACTTGGCTCTCCTACGCTGCAACCAAAACATTTTAATATATTTCAAGGTCAATTTTATAAGAGCAGTAATTATAATTAAAGTTAGTTTGAATTAATTTAATGTGGTAAATTCATTGGTTTTCCATACGGGTTAGAAGTATTAAATTGATAAATAATAAATCAGTTTTTATCCTACCCTACCCTAAATTTTCCCTTTACCCTAAATTTTCTCTGTGGTCGCCCCCCGACGTAATGAAAGCCTTACCGCAGCCGCTAGCCGCAAGCCGCACCGTGCGTCCAACAATCATTATAATAAGTTTTATGGTCCTTTTGTGTAACTATCAGGACTTGATATCTTTGTTAAGTGCGTTGGAGTATCCGTTGGTATATTTATGAGCGTTTGCCTTTTCCAAACTTGGTGTTCAATATTTTTATCGGCACCTTTGGCAAGAGTTGACAGTCTAAATAAATTATCGTTAGAAATCGATATCCTTGAAAGCGTTTAATGTAACTTCTATTCTGGAAATAGTTTTCAGTTCAATTTATTTTCGTATTTAGCCTTGTTTTATTCGGAAGGGTTATTATTTTAATTGAGGAACACTCTAAATTCGTAGACCAAAAATACAGTAGACAACTAATTGGCATTATCTTGCAATTAAACATAATAAAATGTATATACCAAAAGCTTAATGCTTTAAAACACTTGTAAACGATCTATTTATGATTCTGATGTTGCAGTACGAAATATTGTTGTATTTGAAGATTCCTAATATGTGTACATTGATAAATAAAATTTGGCGTTACATTCCATTGTATTAAATTAGACATACATACATGTCAAATTAAATTATAGGTTTCTTAAGTAAATAGCCGATCAGTTGACCATCTGATGGTAAGCGATTATCATAGGTGTTACCGATACGTTGACAAATTAAAAAGATGAAGAAGAAGCAAGGGAACAACTGATTACCTAAGCATATAAAAATACTTTTCCGTTGGTTATAAAAAGAGAGTCATATACAGTTCACCGCGAGAGATGGAGGTTGGTTCAGAGACAATGTTTTATAGCCCCTTACACCCCAGAACATAAGCACCATGAATGCAATCCGATCAAGGGAAGTTGACTTGGACTGAAGGATGAATAGACCTTTTTACATCTTTATCCTACCTTTTGTTACTCTTCATAACACATACATTTACTAAATATTTACTTACTGCAAGCTGAACGGCAAGCAGATGTATAAAGATACAGGCAACAAAAAAAAAAGCTGTATATTAATGTAAATACAATTTCTCACAGTACAATTGATTAATTATGAGTAACAATTAATGCGTTTACTTTAACATTTGAACGTTTTTCCTCTACCGGTGTTCCGCCTCATATATCATTAGGTATACATATCTAATATTGCAAAACTGTAACTGATATTTATCTGTTGGTATAAAATTGTACTTTTACAGCGAATTTTGTTTGTAGTATTAAGTAATTTAGAATTTAATTAAAATTGTACGCAGAGATAAAGCTTAAATTCAAAGCATGATTTTGGTCCTGTCTTGAAATGAAATGAACTGAAATGAAATAATATTTTATTCCAAGTTATTTTTTACAAACACTTTTCGACCGGTAAACTGCGCCATCGTTTCAAAAAAATCCCTCCCGTGAGTGGTCCTGGAAGAAGAAGCGGCAAGAAACTCCCGAGGAGTTTTTTTCCTATTCACAGTTACAGAACGCAGTTAAACTGGCTTAATATTAAACTCATGTCCAAGCTAATGTCCAATTCTAATCCATGTTCATACATACTATTGCAGTTTTATATAGAATTCTAGGCTTTCAAACAGCGAATAGTAAGCTTGCTTTTCTGTACTTTCTGCGTGATTATTGATAAACAGAGAGACCAAGAGTCTTGAAAAAACAGATTTGTCAAACAATGTGGATACGTGTTGGAAGTCATTGCATCGAGCTTCTTGTAAATAATTTTCTATGTGCAGACAATTTAGGACATAATGCCTGTACAATATTATTAGGTCCATAGTTACAATACTATTGTAATAAATATAAAAATATTTTTTATATAGATATACATATCCTCATTATTTCCTACTAAAGCAATTGTAGCCACTTAAACTTTTATAAATTCCGTGAAAACTTTCGATAAGTTTGCTCACTTCCGTTAAGATGGAATTTAGAGGTACATAGAACAATTAAGTTTAACAATATCTTTATTGTAAACGACATAGAACTGAACTTATGAAACTATTAATAATTCTGGTAAATGTCACTTTTGTCACTAATTTTCGTTTCGAATTTATTCGTAGTAGCGGCTTAAAACAAGTACAAAGCAAAAGCAATATCACATCGAATTTAAGATTTAGACGAATTTTATTTAGGAGTAACCCAATAAGACTTGGTTTGATTAATGTTTATTTTTATATTTTATGATTTAATGTTAATTTGCATATTTATTTAAACTTTACTCAATGAAGTGGTACAATACAAATGGTGAACTTAATGCTAGATGGTTGATTGATGATTTAGGAGAACAGAAGACATCGAAAAGGTATGGAGAGGTGATATACGTATTTATATAGGCATATATATAGAATAATATATACTTATGTAAAAATAACAAAAAAGTGAAAATGTGCAAAAAGTGTTTGACGAAATACAACAAAATAATCTAATTTAATGGTTAAGATAATTGTGTACTGAGTTTTAACTCTAAATTATTTCGTAATTTGTTATGAAGTAGTATAATAACATAACACATATTGCTGCTTTATATAAACCGTGTATTCTCTCAATCAAGTCAGTCTATTTACCGATGTCACTTATTCGTTCGTCTCCACAACATTTCCTTACAGTTGGGTGAATACCGTTTTTTGTCATCAGGGAGCGCGTTAAAAAACCGTTTTATACGTACCCCCGCCCTGAGTTTCCTTGTTGTTGAATGGCATAGATATACACGAGTATCTGTCCCACAAATATATGCCCTGAATATATATTGACCCCAGGAGCCTTAACACCCGCAGAGCAACAAGGCTTGTCCGTCCAAAGTTTAAAAAATACGGGTAAAGCCATGAATGAGCTCGTGTTAATATTTGTATTCATAATTAAACCGAGTCGTCAAGAATACATACATATTGCTTTGCATGTAGACATGTTAATTTTAATTTCTTATTAAGATGTTTTCAAATGGACAGATATTAATATTATATAGTAGCTCTGACTACAAGCTATTAATGGTGCAGAGCATAGGCCTCTCCATGTGTCAATATCTCAATATATCAAATACCCAGGCCTGGAGTAGACTTCATTGCAATACTCAGTTTATTTAATCGCTTAATATAAAAACCTTAAAATGAGGAATCAAATAGGCGGATTCAGCGCCTGATGGCATTCTTACCCTGGGTAATAATTTAATGCGCGTCGATAGAGAAATCAGTGATTGAGTTTCGGAAATAAGTGACAATATAGATAGAGAAAATAATTTGACGACGAATTGCGAAGAAAGTTAACTCACAGACTTAGGTAGAAGCTTTAGTAAACTTATAATAATAAGATTGAATATTTATATCTACAAATAATAAAATAATGTTTTTATTTTATTTTACCGCAGACTTTGTTGTCGATTTGGATATTATGGATTTGATTTTGTCTATACTTGGGGGTTGCCTGTGTGTATTAAAATAATACTTGACATATTTGTAAACTATATTATGAATAATTACGGTATTGCCGTAATAAGTCGGTATTTGTAAAAACGTGTAAATTTAAGGCGTAGGTTTTTTGAAGCAAAACGAAGGTGTTACTAGATTATATTTTGAATACGGAAAGTAATGTATGTGTAAATCTTAAATATATGTAAAAATTAATAATTAATTGCAAAAAATATTAATATTAATGTAAAAAAAAAACAGTAAAAAATATTAATGACACAAATATATACATATTTACTGTTTAACGATCGAAGCGCTAGTCGTGTTACCGTTTTAGTAGTAAAGATTGACCATGTATGTACTTGCACACTATACATGTGCCCTGCATTCCAGAGAGATATTTAATATTGTAAGTATCACTTTAAATTTGGACAATTTATTTTTTGTTTACTGTTAATATCCGTCAAACGAGCAGACAAGCCATCCGATGATAAGCGGTCACCGTCGCTCGTGGACGTCAGTTTGACCAAAGGTATCACTGATGTGTTTTCGACTAAGAAATAAGAAGTAAGAAAGAAAGAATGTACTGGCTCTCAAGCTCTCAGCCGGAACAGAACGAGTCGTTTGGCGGCTGACTCAGACATGAGGGTGGTAGCTAGCCAAGCAGGCTTCACGGAAAGATAATAATACCAATAATAATATTAATGACTTAACAATAATATTGATGGTATAATCCCTACGCGTACCCCTGCGACCAAACAGGATGGCCTTTTACGACACCCTGTTCTGTCAGCATGGGATTGCGAGAGTATTCTAGGCTGCCCCAATACGACCAATATTTCCTAAAATCGCACGGAGGATAATAAGGATTCGCGTTTTCCTCTCGATCACATGTCTAACTTATCTTTAATTACCTTATTTATATCTCTGTCACTTTTCTTTTAGTAAAATTACAGCGGAATATTTGTGTTTTTAATGAATATTTGTTTTGTTAATTAATTGAATTTTGAGTTATACTTTGTTTAAAAAAGTTATATAGTGAGTATTCATTGTACAAAAGGTATACGTAATTCGTGGAATTACGCACATTGCAAGGTTTTTATTGATTTCACAAAACAGTTATTAAAGTTTAATATGAACGCACATAATAAATATTTTAAACTTGTTGTACTTATCAAATTATCATAAAAAACAATTTACATGCAAAAAAAACTGATACGAAAGTTCCGACACGCACATGTGCACACGAAATTGCAAACACAAATGTGTTAGAAAGGGACTATGGAATAATGTGTATAAAGCAATGGAACATAGAAAAATAACTGTCAAGACGTAGTTGAGATATATAAACATCTATCTCGTTCTCTCACAGAAAATCGCCTTAAATAAAAAACCTTCTATAGTCGTAATAGAATACCTGTCAAAAATCGTGAAGGTTAAAAATTTAAATGAGAGCCCAGAATTCATAACATGACTAAATTACAAAGTCATACGAGTGTCATTTATATAGTGAAAATATAAATCATGTGGTGACACTTTAATTTGCCGTATTTGGATAAACATAATAAAATAATAACATATAACAACATTATTCCCACTCAAATAAAAAAAAAATTGAAAAACAAGGGTGAAAATAGGCGATGAAACCAAGTAATTCGAGGTGAATTACTTCAATATGAAATCGTTTTTTTTTTTGTTAAAATTTTTAACTTGTTTATAGCAATTATTCGCGAGGGAGTGAGAAATTTTTTTATATCTCAACTACAGTTATTTAACGCTACATTTGTTTATACTCGTAAACCTGTGGCTACAAATATTCGTAGATAACAAAAATGAATATGGTAGACATGCAAAATGCACTTTGTATTTAAGTGTCAAAGTGACAGCTCGACGCGTGCAGATGCGCGAACAACCTTCGGAATTTAAAACCTGGTTCCAATTTTGAATTAACGACATTAAGGCGCTTAGTTTTACCGCCGTTATTCTATTTTGTTTTTTTCAATATTTTTAATTAAAAATGATGCATCACGCGTCGGCTTTAGAGGGACATTAATTGGTAAAGTCGATGTAATAAATATTGGTTTTTCTTACGTTTGGTACGCTGTGGCTATATTATGTCTATTTTAGGATGTGCCAGGTTCAAGTTCGTTTAAAAGTATTAATGGCACATGTAGAAATAGTACACACTATACTATTTTTTTTAGTGTAACGAAGTAATGAACATCGACCCACCTGTAACAAATGCAGTTGACTAGTTGATATGGAAGTGAGTTTGAATCCATTGACGAAGCTGCTCTTAAGGGTTAGTATTAAAAATGCCCTAGTTTATGTACGTCTACCGGCTTATAATTTTAATCATTAAACATATAAAAACAATGTGGATACTTGTACCATATGAGATGCCCAACCTTTTAACAAGAATCACTTTCAGTTAACGAAACAGAAAATACACAAATAGGCAAGTACATTTTTTTTGATTTGTCCTTACAGACAAATCACATTAGATATTAATTTTAACCTACTTATGTCAGATAATTCCATGGATGTTTGCAAGAACAAATATAATTTACAGAATCGTAATCGTAACGATATAATCATTGAGGTATTATTTGGCTAGAGATGTTTTAATTGCTCTTGAAACAGTATAATTAAGCACGTTCCATGTTCTTCAATGAGGTACGAAGAAGAAACTATACGCACAATTAATCGGTCATTTCCAATGATACCAATTATCCGTTTCATTTAGAGAATAGCTATAGATTAGTTAATTTCCTAAACTCCTAAGTTCAGGTTAGTACCCAATAGTAATTTTAGTACTGAATAAATTAGTCGTATTTCTTTACGGACAGTTGTAATTGCTAACTTAAAAAAGACATCTTCATATAGAAAACCTTAATTATGACTGACGTATGTAAGAAAGCGTTTATACGTCCGTCAGCTCATCTCGTAGAATGTAAGGGATAAAGGCCATAACTCACCACGTTCATTCCCTTTGAATACGATACTGACATATTTTGCTCAAACTTAATCTCACTGGAATAAATAATACTGTGTAAATCAATCCCTCAAATTGTGATTTTCGGTGCAATCTTCTATTCGTCTTTGTAATTGTGAATCTTGAGTACAGCTCAACGATTGCTTTTAACCAAAACAAAGAGGACCAATAGCATAACGTACCACGAGAAGGAGAGAAGTGAACAAAAAATTTTAACTTCATTCAATACATGTAATGACTGAGCTCAAGTTGTTCCAATAGAGTTCTTACTTGCCTGGATAGCTGTGACCCTTCTGATATTAATTGTGAAATGTTCTAACTTATTTCGGTTGCTGTATCAGTCGGCCAGACAAAAGAGATCCCAGCTTTTTTAATGGCGCGCGATAATACCTTTGAGTTAGAGACGACTGTTAATTTTTCAACTATTTAAATGAAAACGGAATGTTTATATTGATAAAAACTGCAGTATTTATAATTCGGAGTACTGCAAAACAGCGTCGGACATGTAGGTAGGCATTTAGGTGTCGCCTGTATTAGCGGACATGTTATTTGTAACGTGACTAAAATAATTATGTTAATGGCAAGTCAATGTTGGCTTGTGAAGTACAAATCGTTGGTCACGCAATTAAATAATGCGGAAAACGATGTTTAACTGAGCAGTGTATTGTGACCTCTTTGTGGTAAGTACAGTGTATTGTGACCTCTTTGTGGTAAGTACAAAGTCTTCACTTTAAAAATTGACAAATAAAAAAAAAACAATAATATTTTTGCGGCCAAATCATTCAAAATTATTCAATATAGCAACTGAAACACTTAAAAGATTTTTTATATAACAGCTAGCAATCGATCAGGTTACGTGATGGTAAGAGGTTACCGTTGTTTAGAACGCTGTATCAACGCGTTCCCGGACGACAATTAGGCTTTATTTACGGGCTCTGGAATCGCGAATCACGTTAAAACATTTCTCGTTTGATTTAAGATCGCTGGGAGTACCACATTGCACAAGTATCGTATAAAATAAATGGTACCGAGCCTAGCAATATCGGACGTGAGACCTGGCACTTTTGCCTCGTTCGGCAGTGTGTGCTATGGATAGTCTGTTACATCCCAAGACGTAAAAGATGTTTCATGTTTTAACTGAATATTTGGAGCTTGCCAGACAGACATAAAACCTAGCCATCACGGAGGTGGAAGAGGCTCCTTCTATGTAAAACATCTAAGCCAGTCTCCCTTGTGCATATTCCTATCTACTGAGCAACGATTGAAAATATGGCGCATGATCCATTAATCGCTGAGCTCCATACCACATTTTAATTTCAACAGTTGTCTATATACTATTATCTACTCGTATTACTGGCTGCCACCATCCTTCCGGAATTAACCTCGACCGTTTTAATGTCTTTCGGTTGTAGTCCAGCTCAACGAGCCACCCTAAAGTTGCAGTGTAGGAAACGAGTGTAAACACCTAATTAGAGTACCAGTATCAGTAAAAACACGAAGAGTTATGTAATTTATTCCGGGCACAGAAAAAAGGCGTCTTGCCATCATTGCTTCTCGTACCGGTTCCTCATTAACTTTGTAAATAATAATTTACTCCAAAACTTGTTGCATAACGTTGTAACATATCCTTTAAAACACGAGCGTTGAACAGGTGAGATGCCTTCAAATACTGGAAAAAACTACTTTCCATGTTTTAGACACATACATGTGATGTATAACTTTTACTAAATCATTAAAAGACCTTTCGTTATTCTGTTTCCCTGAACGGAAATTGATTATAATACAATATTGTATAGGGCTCAGTCTATACATTAAAAGACCTTTCGTTAGTCTGCTACCCTGAAAAGAAATTAAAATTTCGTTTGGAAGTTTTAATACAGAAAGACTTTGTAATTTATATGGAGACTTAAGTATATATTTTTGTATGTTTGCTGTTTATTTGAACACGTATAACACTTGAACGACTAAACAGATTTTGATGATACTTAGCCTATTTATAGTTTATATTATGGATCTTATTGTAGGACACTTCTCATCTCGGGAAATGGATCTGGTTATGCAAAATTTTCCAGAGCCAGGGCAGGATACTAATATTTTATAAGTTGATACTTAACACCGGCTAAACTTTTCAGTAGATAATATTTTTTTTTAAATCTATACATTAATACGCAAAGAGAAACCTTTGCACCCCTTTTCTTCTTGTATTGTTTAGTAGCTATTGACGAACTTCAATGTTAGGGTTTAAAAAATTCACCTATTCAGGAGAATTTTGACATACAAACGCACAGACGAATTTTATATATGAAGATTTTGAAGTAGTAACGGATAGATAGGTTATTGAAAGTGACCTTACGTAAAAGATCGCCATATAATTGACAGCTGAAGAAATATCCTCACACGGTGACCACTACCCAGCTTCTGAGGTGGTCATAGCAATTCTTGGTCAATCACTTTGTTCGAACTGAGAGGTTGCTATGACCGCCTCGCTTAAAGACATTAGTCAACATTAAAGACGGATATCGTTGCCCGTTTTAAAACACTGTTCATGTCGTGATATTATCGCGTTTTGTTTTATTGCAAGTAAAGCAATAAAAATACTACATGGAGTACAGATGTTGTGGTTGCCATCGATGCTTTTATAAATAGCTTGCTTTATCTTAGTCTTCTAGATGTCTGAAAATAGTAACACCTGGGGCCTAACTCCCGAAAACGTTTTTTGGTTTTGTTTTTGTTTCTGATTCAAACTCGAATCTGATTCGAACTCGAATCTGATTTCTTTAAAAAAACCTTGTATTTCTTATTTATTCATATGAATTTTGATACAGAAATGAATATAAATTGCGTTTTCGTTTGACAAAAGTAATTAAAATTACATTAATTAATCTGTATCGTGACAATTACTATTAAAAAATCTGTTATCATGATTTTATCATATTATTTTGACAATATATTTGGCGTCAAATTTTCAATACGCGTTGGTGTGTGTGTTTTTATATATTTTTCAGATAAACTAATTATTCATTGTATTTATTCAATTTTACCTTTCCATAATTATATTAGGCGCCGACAATTGAAATGTCACTGACATCATCTGGATTCGTGGTGTACCTCAACAGTATGGTTTTCGCGATCTTTCCTACCGTGTACGTGTAAACTGTGGAATGAGCTGCCTTCGGAGTCCTTCCCGAAGCGCTGTGACATTGGGTTCTTCAAGAAAGGTGTAAAAAGAGCTCCTTTAATACCGGCGATGCATTCGCGATCCCTCTCGCGTTGCACATGTCCATAGGCGACGATTTGCTTTAGTTGGTCCTTAAAGTTATAAAAAAAAACTAAAAAGATTAACATGATTGTTGAATTTTAGTATTCGATTACAACTTTCATTCTATAAAGTATTTCTAATTACATTTCTCGCTATAGATATTAATCCTCGCTGAGACCTACACAATTATAAATGCACCGCGCTTATTACTTTATTTATACACCAATAAAAATTAAAACACATTGGCGACATTAAGGTCGGCTTCATTTTATTACCTCAATTGTAAAATGGTAATAAATCACTCTACTACTATAAGTCATAGGACTATTGTGTATGTAATAAATTGCAACGGTTTCATAATAGCGTTCAACAGTTAGAATAATGTTTACTGCATTGTGACTGAATGAATAAACCGCTCCAATGTTGGCGTGGTGCAGGAAATCAGCCGGTTTTGTTACTTTTCTTGCTGTTTATCGGGTGTACAGTTAGAAAAATCATTTTCTGTATTTTTATTAAGGTTGGAAGTATGCATATTAACATCTTTAACATATTCAACAAGCATTTGTTGTTCGCCAAATTGTATAAAACGAGATCTCTATCTGTGCAACTGAACTGTAATGACAAGACTGCTTGGCTATGTGTTTGATATTGTCATAATTAGAAAATGCTGTCTGTAACTGTGTGTAGGAAAAAAAACATATTGGGAGTTTGTTGTCGCTTCTTCTTCCAGGACCATTCACGGTAGGGATTTGTTGAAGCGATTGCGTAGTTTGAGTTTCAAAAAGTATTTGTAAAAAGACCAATATCTAATAAATTTTATTTCATTTCATCTTATTTCAATGCCATTATCTTGAAAACTATGCCAAAGATTTTAATGCGGCATTATAGATTCAGAATGATGATTTTGATGATTCGATAAAAATGAAATAGTTTTTAAATGGCTGCAAAAAAAACAACAATTGTTTCGGCTCCGTCTCCTTAACTTAAGTTCCTTGATTCGTGTAGCATACCGAAGACAGCTAATTATCATTATTTAACAAGTACGCTGTATCATTGAATTGAACAAATTGTTCGCGTCTCATAATTCACCCTGGAAATGGTTATTTAGTTGTTGTTGACAAAGTGATTTAGAGGTAATCTAATGATGATAAACAAGACTTTTTAATAATTATTGTTAAAGTACTATTTTTTAATCAAATATTGATTTAAGAGAATACGTCCAAAAATAATCTTTAAAAAAGTTCTATCAATTACACTTTTTCCTACTTTACAAGATAGAATATAATCTACGAAATGTAAAATAGATTTTATGTCTCGATGTTATAAGGTTTACAAAATGAATTCACTGATTTCGTGCCTCACACGACTATCGAGCACATTGGAAATGAATCTACGGCATTCGAAAATATATTTTTTCAAAAAGGTTAGGCTACACGGCAAACTCTTAACCCGATAATCTTTGTTTTAGGCTCAAATTGTAGCTGACTAAATTATCCGGAGGAGTTTTTTTTAATTTTTGATATAATTCTACGTTTCCAAAATATCGATCGCCAAAATAAAAAAATCGGAATCAAGTGAATTTTTTTTCACTATTTCAGCCATACTTTTTTCCGTTTTTGACTTGTTCGAATAATTCTTTTTGCACCTTACATCTCTCAATTGCCTTTTGAGCCTTTTTTGAATATCATATCTTCACAACTCTCCGAGATATAAGGGGATCGCACTTTTTCGTGAAATTGGCGCTTACACTGGAGCGAACGAAATTACATTTCCAATGTCAAAAAATATTATACATAAAATTCAAAGGATAACATTTTGCTGACGCTACCAGCTCAGTCATTAACAAAGAAAGGCGGTATCTTTTCGCAAGTTGGCGATGTTTAAGCGCTAATTCCATCAATGCTGGATAAGCTCAATATTTCCAGGTTTCCATTTAGGGCCGCTATGAACTTCGGGACCGTATTTCAAATAATCGGACAACGTATATTATTACTTTCGGATATTTTAAAAACAATATAACTTGTAAAAAGTACCACATCACCTTTTGATTGCATGTGCAATAAAAATTACTTTACTGGTGGTCTCTTCAGCTTTTAATAAATGGTGAATATTACTGCTATTAGTTCCCCTCTAGATAAATTATTATTTTATGAACAGTTAAAAGTGTACTGAAAACCAGTAGCTTTGTTTTGTCATCATTCCATGGCATAAGCAGAGAGTGGGCCGTTTTAATTGCAATGCTGTATCATTCCACATTTAGATGTCTACATTAAACTTTTACAATCTATTATGCACTATCTAAGCTAAGAAATTAATGATTTTTCTTTTTCACTATTGAACTTGGGCTAGCTTAGATCACTTTACACAGTCATATGCCTTGTGCATCCTGAGTATACTCAATATTTTCTTTAGGTCACCACATTGGTTGTGAGTGAGCATCCTGTGCTTCGTATGCCAAGGCTTAGTTGCAATTTATGAACCTGTGTTTCTCAATATATGTATATCTGTCCTTTTAGCTACGTCGACAGCTATTTTATTGCGGATTTCCTTATTGTGAATTTGATCTTACAGACGGATGCCAAAGAGATTCTCTCCTCATAGCATACTGCGTGGAAGCACCATTTTTTATGGTAAAAGCCGATAAACGAGAGTTGCATCCTAAAAATTAGTCAAATGAAGTTTATTTAGAGTCCCTGATACCGAAGGCCTCTATAACGATCACTCAAGTAACAGTCATATCATCCCTATGAATTATAGACTAAAGTGAAACTTATTATTCGCATCGAGATTTCACATGACATCCCTATCAACCCCGCGCTGTACAACGACATTAATGACCAGTTGTCTCACTCCGAGTCAGCGTCGATGCAATCGTGTTAATAACACATCAGCGACCACACGCTAAACTCCGCCAACAGCTGTGAAGATTCCATCGGTTGAGTTCGGTTGTCGATGCATTTTTCGGTTATCGAACTTTTAGCGACCAATTAATCCGCATCAACAATGTTATTTTTATTGTTAATTTTTAATGTTTACTTAATGTACCTGTTTCTATCAGTATTATATTCGGGTCAGAGTGATGTTGTAGTTGAACGACGGGTCTCGGGTTTAAATCAGATCGATATTTAAACATTTATTTTTAACTAGGTGTGCCCGCCACTTCGTCCGTGTGGAATGTAACAAAAAAGTTACTTGGTTTTTTTTTCATAATTTTAGAAGTTTTCTAAAATAAAAGTAGCCTAAGTTACTCCTTATTACAACAGCTACCTGCCAGTGAAAGTCCCGTCAAAATCGGTCCAGCCGTTTCAGAGTTTAGCCGGAACAAACAGACAAACAAAAATTTAAAAAAATGTTATTTTAGTATATGTACCGTATATACATTCATATGCATGTAGTAAAAAGCGGTTATTTTAATATTACAAACAGACAGACATTCCAGTTTTATTTATTAGTATAGATGTAAATGGCTGCCAAAGTAAGATATGAGCCGCGTGTAAGCGACCGTCGTTGGCTATGGTTGTTCGAATGAAACAACGAGGCGATGAAAGAAGGAAACATACATTCTGGTGTTTAGTGACAACCCAACGCTGTAAGCGAAACATATTACAGACAGTTCGCGGTTGATTGTAAACGTAATTTAGTATCTAGCTTAATAAATATTTTAATTTAAAAAAACTGACTTTGACTTCCGATCGAAATTATAAATAAAATTCGAGGTCATTCCACGAGGGTGAAAAAATTCCATCTCCTGTTTGTCAGCTTTAGAGCGGTAATTTTTTTTGAAATTTAAATAATACTGAACGGGAAGTATACTCTGTCAAACAAAAAAGGAATTTTAATCGGTTGATAAATTACGGAGTCTTAACGTAAAAAAAACAAAAAAAAACCTTCCTACTTGATTTACTATAATTTTACTCAAATTTTTTTGTTTAATAAACTACAACTTACACAGGTTATCTTAATATTAATATTACTAATTAATCAATTAACAATGTGACCGCCCCC
>PDGT01000014.1:1882342-1899550 GCA_003671415.1 Megathymus violae
CCCCAAGTCGTCGGCCGCGACCGCTCGTATTTCCAACAAGACGGACCTGACAAGAGCGTCACGTTCGTTCACCAGATTGCACCAAGAGCTCTGCATGCTATGAAGATAAACCACTTATGCTAGATACTTCATTAAATGCTACGTCACTAAAGAAAAAAAATAAAAAATGAAGGCCATTTCTTTTATTGAAATTATATTTCCACAATTTCCTCTATAAAAAGTTGTCTACGTAATAAAATATTATCAGATATCATCGGTTTGGCGGCTTGTCAAAGAATATAGATACCAGTAACAACTAGTTTCCAGCTTTTCATATAATAAAAACCAGTCGAAATGCAACTGTCAACAGTAAATGTTATACAACGAGACCATTGAGCTCATAAAATTCAGACACGGCGTGTCCACTTAAGCATGTGATATTGGCCAGCTAATACAGTAGAGATGAATAATGTACGATTATGCAAAAAACAAAACGCATATAAATAACCAGCCCTGCAGCCAGCTAGTTTATTGCCAATTCGGAAATATTCCTGTAATCAAAGTGTAATGTTTAACCCATGTGCAGAGGAGAAAAGGAATTTTTTCTCTGTTTCCTCTCCTCGTGATAAAGCCCATTATACTATCGTTAAGTATCCGCAGGCCAACTGACAGAAAAAAACTTTGGTCTGAGGTCTCTGCGTTACATAACAATATTGTTACTAGCATTTAGGTACTTAAATTTAATTTTGGACCTCTATTAATTTTTAGTTTCCATGAATAACCTTATGCATGACTTTTCTCGTTAATCCTAAAAAATGTAAGTTAAAAACGTCACGAATTGTAAAAACTCAGTGCAATATAAGTTAAGCGTACATAAAATACAAAACTGTGTCTATTTGTTGTAAAGCTTAGTCGAAACCGCCTTTTTGTTGTTCTGTTGAAATGAATGCGTATTCTGTATTAATACAAAGGTTACTAAGCAATGTCGGCTCGTGGCCGCAATGTTTGATTGCAGATACCATGTTATGTAATGCAACCGTTGAGACATTTATGGAGCCGTTTTGTTTTGTAAAAAAATATTTAATTTAATTTTTATGTCTCTAGAACAATACGACTGCGGCCAATACACGATAGAAACAGAATTGCCGAGGGTCAGAGTAAGTTGAAGATGTTTCATCTATTTTCTATGCTCACGGTGCCCTGCTGCATCGCCGAAGCTCCAGATTCTTCTGTTTAAGGTCTCTGAGTTCAGTGCCATCCAGTTTAATTCCGACTATTGTGCAGGGTCTTTAGTTCAGTGTTTACCTGCCGGACTGTCAACCATCTTCCTTTTAAAACCTGAAAAATGCTTTGACGTGACTCAGTGTCAAGCATCTACGGGCGTGATCGGTAAATGGATGCGTTGGATAGAACGGAGAGCATATTAAGCCGTTGGCTCTAGTTGTTATCTTTAGATAGCTGTCGCGAAGCCCCTTCGGAGGCTTTCAGACGGAATAATAACATCCCAACTTTGGGTTAGCCAGTAACCTTTCACACGTACGTACTGGAGCATTCTGTGGATCTCATCAGTGACGTAGAGAAACATACCACTTGTTAGGGACAACGATTCTTATTTGTGCCAGGCTTTGACTTTTACAACTATTTAGAGCAGGCGTGTTAAGTTCCAAAGAAACAACCATGATAATAAATAGATGATATATAAAATAGATGATATAAATTAAACATACACTTAGCTAATTCACAGGAATTGAAGAAAAGCCTAAAGTTGTTAATGTCACATGAACCCAACATTTTTATCATCATAATAAATTCCTTCTCGGTGAACTGACTCACTTACTGACAGATAGAACCCAGCCTCAACCATTGGACATAGAGAGAGAAATGTTATAAAATAAACACACTAAAAATTGCTAAGTGCACCTCTCCGTAACAACGAGCGTGTAGTCGAGGTGCCAAACCGAAAACTACCACTCGATCTTAGGAATCTTATTCAAGCCAAGAATGCAGCCCTGAGAAGGGCCGCACTCTACCCCACCCCAACGTATAGGAAGCGTGCCAACGCTAACAACGTAAACCACTTAACATTCCCTCAAACCACCGCCCCATCAGTCTCCTCAAGGCTATGGGGAAAGTATTCGAACGCGTCATCCAATCCAGACTTAGAAACCTTCTCTTCCCAGTAGACGGTCAACCACTAATCATTCCACAACAGTTCGGCTTTCGTGCCAAGCACTCGTGCCCTCAGCAAATCCATCGCATAGTGGAATATATCTTAAGCGGTTTTTATCCCAAACGTAAACGCACAGTCGCGGTTTTCTTTGACGTTGCCAAAGCTTTCGACAAAGTTTGGCACGGAGGACTCCTTTATAAACTCCATTACCTAGGTCTGCCAGATCGCGTTGTTCGATTAGTCGCTTCTTATCTCCAAAACCGCTCCTTTCGTTTCAGACACGAAGGAGTACTTTCCTCCCCACGCCCGCAAGCGGCTGGGGTTCCACAGGGCTCGGTACTCGCACCCCTGTTATTTTAACGTATATGAACGACATACCTATCCCTAAGAACGGCGTACAACTCTCACTATTCGCAGATGACACCGCCCTCTATTATCAATCGCAGAAATTAGATTCAGTCCTTTTCAGACTCCAACACTCAGTTAATGAGCTAGGAAAATGGTTCACCAAATGGCGAATCGAAGTCAACGCGGAGAAAAGCTCCGCGGTATGTTTTCACTACAAGACCAGACACCAGTGGAAAACCACTACCAAATACCTAGGAGTAACTCTCGACTCCAGACTTACCTCCATTCCGCACGTTCGTAAAGTCACCAACTCCGCCAGATTCTATATGAGCCGACTCAACAGTCTGTTGGGGAGGCACAGTAAGATGTCCCTCAGAAGCAAGCGAACGCTCTACAAGGCTTGCATACGACTGGTGATGTCATACACCGCCCCTGTCTTCGCACACGCCGATCCCCGAGTCCTCTATCCCATCCAGATTGTTCAAAACCTTTTTTGCAGGATCGCAACCAACGCTCACTGGTGCGTGAGGAACGCCGACTTGCACTTCGATCTTCAACTCCCGATAATCCAGAAATCTTTTAAAGAATCTTTATATTGAACTACCTTTTTCAGATCCTCAGAGGAACACTCGAACCCACTAATCAGACAGGCAGCGGATTGCACCGCCCCTAGTCTTACAGGCCATCAAATCCGGAGGCCAAGAAACGCTCTCACAGATCCCCCTGACAAGTTATCCTCGGACTTGGACTGCCGCCTGGCAGCCATAGTTAAAAACTTCAATAATAACAGTTAGTGGCATCCTTAAGATGCCACATAGTCTCTCCATTCGACAACACCTTCAGTGTTAACAACAAGCGTATGCTCCCTCGGGAGTGCCGCTAGCACCCTTTCCCTCTCTAAGGATGGGTCGCTTCAGATGAAGGCTTAGAGGCCACAAGACCAAAGCCAACTCGGGTGGTGTTTAGTGGGTAGGCCCCTAGGTTTCTCGGGAGTCCCACATAACCAGCGCAGCCGGCTGGGTTGGTATGCTATGAGCATTCACCACCCCCCTCCCGCGCTTTTCCGGAGGGTAGCCCATTTTCCATCTTCTGGGCGCAAAAAAAAAAAAGCTAAGTGCACTACTCATTTACTTGATAAGTAAAATGCACACGTGCGAGATCTAGGCAGGTCGCTAGTTTACATAAAACTCCATCAGTTATCAGACATCACAGAAACAGCAATCAAAACACAAGAACAATTCATGGTATTAACGGTGAAAATTATACAACAGACAGACACAAATAACTAGATAGCTAGAAAACATTATCACCATATGGTGATGACCGATGGTGGTATGGTGTTTACAGGTATCCTGTATCACCGGGATTAAACTGGTAAAATGTATAAATATACCTGTGTATGTCATTGAACTCCTCATAAATGACTGGATTGTAGTTGGTGATTTTTTTTGCGTGTTTTTAAGTAGATTCCAAATTGGATCCGGTAGTCGATGGCGCTGGATCAGCATTCGGCATATTTGTTTCTTAACTTTTATATTATATGGATATATAAAATTTAACGAAGGTTTGTAAAACGCAAGGTGGATAACGAACAAAAGAGCTCGACATGGACTTAATGGTAGAATAAGGTGCTCATAACAATCTCTAAGCCTCTTGCTTCCAGCATTACCAGGTGTAGTGGAAATCCTATTCCCAATGAGAATAAATTGCTTTTGATCAACTTAGCTTTGTAATAGTTCTCTGAATTCCTCCAGGCCGGCTTCGCGTCGGTGCTGGCTTTGACGTTGAAGATATCCATGGGCAGCGATGACCATTTCCTATCAGGTGGCCCGTTGGTTCCTTTGTTGGCTATTCACATAAAAAACAAAGTTGACGTTCAAACCACAAAGTTTATTAACACAAAAAGGCTATTTCGCGGAATATTAACATAATTTCCGACTAACAAAAACTAATTACGACCTAACATGGGGCTTTTAATTTCGTACTTACTTTACATTTAAATGCAACGGGAAGATTTTATCGATTTGCGTTTAATATTTCGTTTTTATTCCGACAAGGAAAGGCTATCGACGCATTCTATCTCGCAACAGTATTTTATTTGCGTTAACTTTAAACATGGTTAATTTCCATACCAACTTGTCTTTAGTTTATCCTGGTTTTCTTATAAAAAACGTAGTATTAGATGAAGTATAGTTTTATAAATTATTTACACCAATGTCCAGATCTATGCAAAAATTCAATAGAATTTATTTCAATTTAGCAAGTTTGTTGATTAAAAGCTAATTTATTTATCTATCCTTTATACTGTAAATATTCCGTTTCTTTATTGTCTCCACTTACTTATCCTTACTTATATTTAGTAAGTGATAGGCTCTTGAACCGATAGATCAATTGCTTGAGTAGAAATGCCTATCTTCGTCTATTTAAACTATTTAAAGGCTATATATGTATACACCTGGTATGGTATAATATTTTAAACATCAAAAAGAAAAAGATAGGTTATTGTAACCGGCGGTAAGTGGCGTCGAGACGAATTTACACAAATTCCAACGTTGAACCTACCTACAAATTAATAAATGCAGAGTTATATGTTTTCTCTTTTCTGATTACGCAGCCCATGCACTTCCATAATACTGGAATACAGGATACGACCTCCTTACACTTCCGCGTAAAACCGGGGACACCACTTATAGACTAGACTGCCTTTTCATTACGTTAACTTAAATATGTTTAAAAAATTTCACGTCTGAGTTTAGAAGGAGCACGGTAACTAATCGGGCAGGTAAAATACTCTTTCGACATGAATGAGTACGAAATACTTTATCAATTAAATGTTTTGGATACTGGCGGTTCTATGTATTCTGCCCTCGCCAACTTGCTCTCCTCGTAATGGATTCTACGAAAAGACGATGCAATAGACCTTGATTACTTGTTTTAGGAATCACTGGACTTTGTACGCAGCTTAATTCCGACCGTTCTCATTTAAAGCTTTAAAGTTCAACTCCATACGATGAACATAGAAGAAACTTGTTTGTACATAAATTAATTAATACACTGCAACGGCAAAAATACACTAAGATGTAGAGAATATATAAAGTTCTTAATCAAGGACAACTATTTCAGTGTTGTCGTTCTGTAGGTATACAGAACCCGAAATGTCAAACCGACTGGACCCAAAAAGTCCGCGTCAATTATCTTCTGTAGTTGCCGCGGCGCGCATCAAAGACGCCGCTCTGAACGATTCGTCTCGCCTATTTAGTAATATTAACGAACGCCCTACAAACCATTGTATCATGATCCTTTTGATAGTTGGCCACGATCCGTTGAAGGGCACAGGTCTCCGACTAAGGGGACCGGGACGTGAGACGCCAAAATGCCTGAACCTTTTAGAAGTGGAAAAGATATCATTCACCCTTGAATTAAAGCTAACCTTTTCTTTTTCGGCGCATTGCTGAATACCTGACAAAATAATACTAAGTCGCTCTTGTAGGAAGCTCTGTACCATCCAGCTTCAACTCGATACCTTTCATCACTTTATGTGCTAGTTCTTAAGTCAGCTAACGGGCTAGTTCCCTTCCCCCTTGACTACTGAATGCATAACTTACGAACGTGGCTTCTACACGCGTTTAGTCCTACCTCATCAATGTTAATTTTGAAGTTGGTGCGCGCAAGAATCTTATAAAGTATAGCTTCCATAAAAAAACGGTAAGCCGTTCACAATTAAACTGTACTTAGTGCAGCTAATGACATAATTTGTCGGTGTTTCTTTGACTATTTGACCCGTAGCCAGTAGCGGTGAATCGTCTGTTGTTCAGATCCCTTAAAACAGCAGTTGCGTCATGCTTCCGTCAAAGTGAATTCTGAGTTCTCCTGTGAAAGTGACCGTGATGACGCACCGCACATGACCTGGTCGCGCATCATCGCACGCAGTGCCTGTGGATGAGACCGCTTCATGGAAATCTGACGTCTGCTTCTGCGGAACTGCCACTGTAACATTATTTTGTTTATCTCCAACAAGCTAATCTCGCCCGCACATAAACGCAGTGGGCCAGTGTAAATTACCACTTCGCTCCATTCGCTCCATCATTCTATATGATATTAAATTACACTTAATGTTAATTTGTAAAAAAATTAAATACCACGATCAGTGCTAGAATAGGCGAAGACGTCATGCTAAAACATCTTCGTCGTTATAACATAATAATTGGAGTGGAATGAATTTTACATGAACTACATACAAAATAAATTAAATAAAGAAATTAATTCCAAATCAAACACATGTCGAATAGTCCCAAAAGTCCACGACCTTCGGATTCACAAGCGGTCGACACTGAAACTTCTGGTTTCTCATGATCTTTTCGCGTAAGAATCTGGGAATCTTTTTGAAAAAAAAATCCCCCAAATAATTCTCTGTTAAAATACAAGGCAATAAGCAATACCATACAATGATTAAATTAATCCATTATTCAATAACAAAACATTTAAAAATAATATCGTATTAAAATATTAATAGGTATACCCATTATTGTTCATATGTTAACTTTAATTAAACTGTTCAATTAACATTTTCCGTCTAATTTATAAATTAACTTGGAACACAACGCACACTTTCTTTATGAAGCAGCATATTATTTCTTGAGTAATTAATACTTTTCATTCCTTACCTTATTGTATCCAGGCGATGCCATTACAGATATTCGTTTGGTTATTAAGATATTTTATCAATGGTAAATTTGTTTCGTTGACAGGTCTTAATTTTTTTCCAATGGCGTCATATATTGTTTGCAACTCGCTCTTTGGATTATCACAATTACAACTATTCCGCAGCTGGTCTATTAATAGAGAAGAGAGATTGAGAAGCTAAAAATAATTGTCTTCCCTGAAAATTTATTTTGCGATTTTTTATAAGTATTACACAGGTTTTTCTGACACAGGAGAAAATTTTCAATGCTTCACCGTAACGCTTGTGGGCGACTTTATTGTATTATGTCTGTCGTATTTTTTATGCTGTATCACCCTCTCAAATATTCGAAGTACCTTACTGTAGAGGAGTTGAATTAAACGGATCTTCAGAGCTTTATATCAAACCAATGTCGTGACGCCTCGTAACTGTCCCACTGCTAGAACGTGGTCTCTTTTCAGAATGAGAAAGAAGAAGAAAGGGAGCGTTGGCAGAATTTACCTAAATTTTTCATCTACGAAGCAATTGATAATTAGTTTATACGTGACACACTCAGCGTGAATCATAAGTGGCGCAACCATAAACCATACCACTGATTTTCGGCAGACCAAGTAGTTGAGTCACCCACAAATAACAGTAGCAACATAATTATAATCAAAACCATGAAAAAACAAACCCAAGAAGCTTTACCGTTTCAACTCTCCAAGTATTCAACGTGCCGTACAGTTTTTTATCCCGACTTCCATTTCTATCCCGCGATGAATATATAATGTGGTATACAGATAAGCGAAATGAATAATTATTTGCACTGTATTAATGTAGTATAGTAATTATGATTATCATGTATTATTGATTGCCGACCTCGTTAGTTCAAACGATTACTGAACGGTCGCGATCGTATTATGTGGTGGCTAAATGGAATTTTAGATGACCATCGCTTCATAATATATCATAGTGTCTGTTTGAACGCACTAGTCTCAAACACGCCTGCGCCAATGTTGGTGGAGTTTTCATCAGTAGATAGATTGATTTAGGGAAAATGTTTAATTGATGTAGGTTTTGGAAAAGTTGGTGATAAGTATATATTAAGTCAAAAAAATCCATACCTCGGTAGTGTTAATTTGATATATATTTTTTTCTAAATATATACGCTCTTGCTTCGTTTCAGAAAATTTACTTCTAGCGATTACAATTTAATTTTTATCGGGCATTTAATAAATATCACGTTTTCTCCATTTTACCGATTGGTGCTCCTAGTTCTTTGAATAAAAAACATACTTATTTCAATAGAGTGTTCTGTGGGGACTGATTTATTTCCCAGCATGAAAAGTATCCTAGAAACTGGTCCATAACGTAAGTTGTTTTTTTTTGTTTTTCTCTTTATCAGTAATGAAGCCCGCCTACTCTATTTCTATTTTATTATTAATATAGATTAAATGTAAATTTAAGAAAAATAGCAGATGTAGGAAGATTAATTTATAGAAATATTAATTTATGTATTACCCAGTGTACCTAAATTATGTTAAAGAAAGTTAGACGTATTGAGCAAACTATAAATATGTTTTTTCCTCTGCCAGCCAAACCAAATCAGAACTTAGCAGAACCTCATTTACCTACTCATATGATGTCTCACGATATATGTACAGTAGGTACAGCAATATTAGTCACATACTACATTGATTGTCAGTTTTGACAGCGTAAAAGATGCCATTTGACAATGTGACAGGTGACATTTGACAGTTATACATCAGTCTATCTATTTTCCGTCTACGTCGGTTTTGTTGCAATATTTTACCCAAGCAATGTGTCGGACAACATTTTCTTTCTTACATTCTTCTCATTTCCTGTCCGACAACGCATCAGTGATACCTTTGGTCTTGCCGATGTCCGCGGACGACGGTGACCGCCTACCATCGGCTGGCTCGTCTGTTCGTTTACATGTCAAAGTCCCGCTTGCAGTTTCTTTATTGATTTAAAGTTGCTAAAAGTTGGCACGTTGGTAAAATCGTCTCGTAAGCTGCAGAATGACGTCCAGCTGCAAAACCCAGCAGCGACGGACCGTTCCTCCCCGGTCCAGTACGCAACCGCTCGCGGAATGTCGGCGTGTACCACAAGAACAGCAGTAATAATTATGCATACCTTCTTGTCGGTAATTTGCCATTTCTTTGCGTTCGTTTTGCATTACGTAATAGCTATTGTTGTAGAAAAAAACAGGGTTAGTGTTAACAGATTATAATTATGTAATGTATAGTTTTAAAGTATATGATATCATCATTATAATTAATTATTAACATAACATAAAATGATGTCTCTATCAGAGCGCGATCTCAGAAATGGATTTTCTTGTGATTTTTAACAACAGAGAGATTCACGATGTACCTATTCATCCAATGATATAATTTATAAAACGCCTGATCTTCTAAATTATAATATTTGTTAACGTGAGCAAACTAAAGATGGGTTTTTACTACATAATAGAATTGACAACAATTAAATGTTTATAATAAGTAGGTACCTAAATATTCAAAACAATTTTTTTATTACTCACACCATGCAGCCTGATATAATTATTTAAGTACCTAATTAATCATGGTATATTTAGCCCTATCAATTTTTGTTTTAATTTTGTCTCCTAACTTAGTACCTTAGAACTGAGTAGATACCTATTCAGTTTCCAAAATTGACCTGACATCGTCCTTCTAATGCAAGAATTTTCAAACCGGATGGATATATCCCAATGAGCTATGTAAAGACCATTATCTAAAATCTAGATACGAACGTAATTGCCGACACCCGGCCGCCGCGAAACGTTTTCAGAATTTAAAACTAAAAAACAGACGCCATTATACCGGCTTA
Organism: Megathymus violae; assembly: GCA_003671415.1. NCBI lineage: Eukaryota > Metazoa > Arthropoda > Insecta > Lepidoptera > Hesperiidae > Megathymus > Megathymus violae. The sequence continues at coordinate 1,892,377 of PDGT01000014.1, forward strand.
CTACCTATTATGGCATTTGGTAAAAACCGAGTTAAAAAATTATGCTTTCCTTTTACCCGAACGAGAGATCATAAGTCAACGGTATGATTGAATGAAATTAAACTTTATTTCCAGTATAAATAGGATCGGTTTTCGTTTGCGATTGTTATCGATAAAATCCTTAAAAATCAGCCACGAAAACACGTAGAAAAACCGCATTAGCAGTAAACTTTCTGTAATCTCAATCGTTGTAATCTATGCGTTGGAACGAGATGGCAAGACCAATCGAAGGTTGGGATATACGTGTGAATGGGACAGCAGTATGTTAATCGTTGCGTGCAAAGCTGTAACCGGTAGCCAATCCGGGGGCATAGGGGCGGGGCTGCAGAAGGCTTCATAGGATAGCTTCGAATTCGAAGTTTGAAATTTGAAATTGTACCAGTCACTATTCGATCGAGATTTTATCGAGAATTCCACACATTGATAATAATACAGTTGGACGAATCGCCTCATTTCAGTAATTGTCCTGTTGTTTATCTGTGACAAAATCTGACACTGACTATAAAATTGGAGCATACCTATCTATCCTTCTAATAAAAATTAAAAGATTTAGAATGTAAAAAAATCCATCCATGTTTTAAGTCTAAACAACTTTTACTTATAAACAAAACGGTTTACTCATGGCAACATTGGAAAATGTCAACATGTATGAAATTGCATACATAATTATGTCAAATTTTTTTTTCAGTTATTGTAATCTGTATGCAATTTGAAGTTTATGAATTTCGCCATTGATGACAACATTCATGTTATATTGTTTAGGTCCCAAGATTCCTCCTTTTGCAGGTCGCTGTTCTCGGTACCGGGTGATTTCATCTCGATGGTACATGACAGTTAGATTCTAACGCCTCCCCGGTTACGTACCATCTCCGATCTAAATTCAACAGTGTAATATCTTTACGTGTTTCCATTGCCAAGTTGAAGTGAAAACCGGATTCTGGCCCTCCGTTGACTTTTAACTCGTTACCGTTGGCGACTTTGGTATTGTGAAAGTCTAGAACTTGTGACTATTTTATATGATAATCTCAACAAAGCAGAAGAGGCACAGTACGTGGTTCGTAACAGCCTGAGAATCACCGATTCTGACGAACAAAAAGAAGCGGAAATCACGTTCCTTATTGGCTCTCTTACTGGAAACGCAACACGTTAGTAATATTTCCAGCTTCATTCCAGGACGGTAGCTAGCTACATAGGTAACCTAAGGCACTTCTACTGTCGACATGAACCTGCGACCACTCGCAGTATCAATGTATACCAACCGACTGCCGTACCTTTGAAAGATTATCATTTAAGAATGTCTCAATCAATCCCACTGTTTATTTTTTTGTTATGTTTTTTAATTTCTTTTATATTAATTGTCAAGGTTTGTATAAAATAAATGAGTCAAAAATTTCAATGATATTTTTGTGTGGATATCTCAAGAGAAACTGTGAGAAAAGTGTGTGTGTGTAAGAAAAAGTGTTCTCATTTTCTTAATTAGTACACTTCTGTCGTGCGACGCTGGGGCAGGCCGTTATTAATGAATAAACGTTCACACACTCACACCCCAAGGAGCGCCCTGTGTTGCGGGTGGCATGGACATACACAAATATCATAAAAACACATAATCAAACACCCGAGAACAAACATTTATCTGTAACATAAATGTCTGCCCCGGCCGAGAATAGAATCCGAGACCCTACGCTCGGCAGACAGGGTCACTACTAACTAGATTAAAGGTTATTTAATTTGGATGGAAAACATCCCGGTGACTTTCACAAAGAAGAATCTGGTGCCTAGCATTGTACACTATTCACCATGGAGTGCCACGGATATGAAAGGACGGAGCTCCTTACATCCCAGAACATACCATCAAGTGGTTCTTTTACCCTCTAAAAATAATTAGTGGTACATTTTAAATGCATTTCCTTGCAACATAACACGCTAATGTTGATGGTACAGATTACATAATTGCACCGACCTACTTAATCGTATTTAACTGTTCAATTTAACTGAATGTAGAATTAACTGGACTTGGTCCTCGTACGACGTTTGCGTTGTGTGTACCCTGCATCGTGCAGCCGTGCCTTGTGACAACTGTGTACACGTTATCATCATATGGATATGTCGAGATCTAGTAGATACAGGAAACATGTTAAGACGAAGCATAATAATTATCTTAACGTTTGTAATACAATAGATAATTCAAGATATAGTAGAGATGATATCTAAAGATGTAATACAAAACGTGTCTCGAGAAAAAGTACAATAGACATCACGAGAGATGTGTTATATGTATTTAGGATAACAAAGTTTAGGTTTAAAATTTAATATCAATTTTACTAATAACCCGCTCCCCGTTTAGTTCAAGAAGCATGAAAGTTACGTCTACACCAGGAATGTTATGAACCGTAACCGAAGCTATCGGATATCCGAAATATAAATACAGAGGCTAAGTACAACACGTTATGACAGGTTTCGCTACCCGCACCGATACACTAGCCAAGTCGCTTTCATGTTTAGACCAGTTTTTATTATTTAAGGTTTTTTACCAATCATATTACCAAACAATGCTTAGACAGAAAGTCGAATGTTACCTTGTAAATACATTATATCGGAAATAATTCCATATCCGTGACCGTAACCGAAACCGGTAAAATATTATTGATATATCCGTATCCATATCCGGATGCGAGATTTCATATCCATAACTCTCTGATCACAATGATTATTATAATCTCTAGTCTCGAGATGGTACCCGCATCCAAACATCGCCATTCACTCTCGTCAGGCGCTTTAAGAATGCCACGTTTTATTTTCGGTGTCGGTGTTACACTGTCACTTGGCTATTATACGAGTATTTCCTCTTTCCCTCAGTACAGCTCTGACTGCGGTTGAACAATATCAAATGTGTTCAATCCACGATAAATTATCTATACTAAATAATAAAATTCTAACTGATCGCTTTCTGTACATGAAGGATATACGACAAAAACTATGTATTATTAGTGCGTTAGCAATAGAACCCAAAAAAAATATTTTATAAATTTTTGTCTGGATGGCTGGATGCCTGACCGACTCCGTTATGGTTTTCACTTATCTACTGTAGAAAGCTTCATTTAACATTTAAAATTTGTTTCATCTCAATCCATTCATAAATAAAAAAGTTATAAATACAATAATAAATAATTTACAAATAATATAGGCGCTATTTCTTTCCGAAGCGAAGCGAGGGCAGTTTGCTAGTGTTCATTATTTGCAATGTCTAGCAGTGTGACGTCAGTACAACTTAACAGGTTTGTCGTAGGTGTTCCGCATGCAGGCCCAGGTTCGAATCCTGCATACATCTTACATCGTTCAATTACGGGTGTTAAAAAATAAATTGTCCACATCATAGTCATATCATAATATTTTTCGGTTACCACTCCTACTGTCCACTACCCTGATGATGCTCTGTTTCGGAGAAAAACACGCGTTGGGATAGAAGTATATACCATCATACATCGTTAGCGGATTGTTGCAAAGTAAATTAATACTAGTTTAATAACAATCAATTTCCGCAAAGTAACGCCTGATACTATCAACTATATAATATTTTACGTCAGTGTGCAGTTGGGAGTTCTCATAATGTTCTCCAAAGTTTGTAATGTCTGCAATCCACATGGCCGGTGAGGTGAACTTGCTTAGCTTTATCTCTCATACTGGACCTGACGAGCTCAACAGTGGGACAGCCTTGTTGGGATCGTGAGGATAAGTACATAAATTAGAGGTCCCTCCCTTCTCACAGGATTCGAACCAGTCGAGTTGGAGACTTTGATTTACATAACCACAACCCTGCATCTTCTTTAACGTACCTACCTTTTACTGCATAATAAAACAAATATCTGTCTGTTTCAATGCGATAATTTCAAAAACTATTACAAGAATCGCCATGCAGTCTTTGACGATAGATACAGTGATCAGTGAGAAGAACTTTGACGTATAATAATAATTTATAAAACTTTTATAAAATTTGCCCGAACTATTATGATAAACGATAAGTCAATCGGAAACTATCTATCAAATAATTTTCCATTTCACTGACAACCCGTGCGATACAAGGGTCGCTTATATTAATATACATTATGTTTTAATATGACTTATATTATTAATATACGGAATAACATTGCCACATAAAAACCAATGCAAAAAATGTGGTACTAATATTTATTTTTACTGTCGAGTGGTCAACCGTACAACTAGGTCGATGCAATTATGTTGCAATCTGACCATCTACATACACTTCTCGTGACTACGGTACGGTAGGTGCCGCTGTGTGCTGGCTATACGAACAATAACTACATACTTTGTACTTCTGAATCGCACCGCAATATTGGACGCGAACGATGTTTGGAACTCGATCTTGTTAATAGCTGTGTGTTAGCTCTCAGTTCATTATTTACTAAATGTACTTTGTGAACTAAAAGGTACACGGGTAGAATTACACTTATAGGTAGTAAGTCCCGAGCCCAGACGTTGGATAGGCAGCCTTTCGGTATTCTGTAGACTACATTTTATCAAGTGAACGCAACAATTACGTGATCTTTCCGTGATGCCTGCCTGGGTAGCTACCACCCTCCTGCTTGAGTAAGCGGCCAAACGACTCGTCCTGTCCTGCCTGAAGGCCAGTACTTTCTTTCTTACCTTCTTACTTCCTGGCCGACAACGCATCAGTGATGCCTTTTGAGATTGTAGTGAAGTATTCTTAAAATAAGTAAAAAATAATAATCTTTATTGTAAACTTAAACATTTTAATTTTAATATTACACATAACTCTTTGTTATTTATGGATAATTCATTAACGTATAGGCAAATGGACTATTAAAAAAAATCAATGTCAAATCAAATTTCTCTCATGACGTCCACCAGATAGATGATTACGAAAGTCATTGGAAAAATTGAAATTTCATACTTAAGATGATAAAATAAATAAAGACCATAATTTTTCACCACACGGTTTAGTATTGAGTCTGTTAATTAAACATGTATTGACAGGTGTTAAAGGATTTCCATAATTTTCACTTCCGAGAATTTGCAACATTGATGCATCAAATAAGGATATTTTCACAAAACTATGTTAACCAACTTGCAACTAAATGCTTTGGAGAAAATTGTGAAATACTCATTACATGATTTTCCTTCTTAGAGTTTTATTTTTGTAATATAAATTAATAGTAAAGATATTTGACTTTAAGGTTAAAAACAATAAACTTAATCATACACAGATCCTGTCTCCCAAAGTTAAGGTAAGCAAACCAAAGCGAAGGCATGTAAGTAAAGTATCTTTCATAACATAAAGCTAACCTCATGTATATGCGGGTTTTGGTTGTGGAGCAGAATGGAAAACTTGAGGAAATTTCAGAGGACAATGAATGTAAGAGTCTGAAATTTGTGATGATTGTGATGATGGTATTTTTTATAGATATAAGAGATTAAAAGGAGGAAATTTCAATGTCATTAGTATTCCACTATTCCAATATTCTATACCAATGTTCAAAATGATAAATCCTTTTTTACCCATCCATTTATGGAACTCCATTTCTCGTTCCGTATCAAACTGGCTTTTTAATGACCCTTAAGTCTTTAAAGAGCGATCAACCTGCCCTATTTCTCAATACAGTTGCCTTACCTCTATTTCAAGCACCTTCTAAATACAAATTATCTATAATTGCTGCAACCCTCTTGTTAAGGAATCATCGTTAAATTAATAAACCCATTGTACCGCTAATTTCTTTAATTTCGCAGCCCTAGGTTAGCTGGAAGTATTCTCTACTTAATTTCATACTCTGTGATGTGTTTATTGTTTGGTCTATAATTGTATCAATTATTATTATTATCAATGTATATTTTAATCATATAACACAGTGTGTACAGAATTTCAATGTTTATTGTCGATATTTTATTTGCTTCCCAATCTTACATAAATGGTGGTTGTCAGTTAACACATACCTAACAATCACATAAGTACTATTCCAATGACAAAGTGGAGATAAACCGCGTTGGTTATGGATGCAACGATGGCGATTTTATCCACGCGGTTGTTACTAACAACCAGATGTGGTACGATGAAGAATACAACGTGTGGTGACAAAAAAAAAATGCAACTAGCGGTCATGTCATCCCAGACTGGGTCCGCCTCTCTGAGTGGTGCTCGTACATGTAGGCTAATTCTATTATTACTTATACTTACAAAAATACTACTTATATTTATAAAAAAACGGTCTATATGATTCTGAACAAGTGTAATTAAACGTGGATTAAAATGATAACTGTAATTAGTTTTATTCCAACTTCATTGTTAAGTCGCTTATTGCAATTGATTATAATTATAAATAAAGTAAATGTATGAGCATGGGGTGTTTTTTGAATAGTTTGAATTTATTATTGTAATTAAACAAATAATTTTACAGTTGCCTTCACTGGACAGCTATACAAAATCGTAGATAACTATGTACATGAACTACTTCTAATAATTAACTGTACTAAGTTATACAGTGCATTGCTGGGCTCCAGTCAAATGATTTTCTGTTAATGCGATAATAATTGCAAAGTATTTATGTTATTATAGTGTAACAATATTAGTAAAGTTACCAAAATTGAAAAAAATATCTTTATTCTATGACATATAATAAGTTTACACTGCCTGTGCGTAACGTTGCTTGTATTTGCACTGGTATTAATATTGCAGTTAAGACGGGAGTAAAGTAAATACCTTTTTATGGAACACGTAACAAAATCTGGTTTATTGTTTGATAGGTTTACAGAGGGCACACTTGAATAAAAATGATATTTAAATAATGGGCACGTCCGAACCGTATCAAGATGTAATTGGAAGGGGACGTTAAAGACAAAAAAAGTTTGACCGGAGTGACTGGATCAGTTGAACGATACAATTCAGTTATGCTCCATTAAAATACATAATGTTGCCATATTAAGAGCCAACATGCTGCGGCCTCACAAAGAAATAAATAGAAATATAATTATTTATTTCTATTGCATATTTAAATTATTAACGCAAGCTACAAGAATGTTAAGCAAATGACAAAACAACAAAGTCCTCATGACTATCAGCAACTTATCCAGCTCTACCGAATTATAACTGAAACCAAGTACATAA